>VDFB02150831.1:0-47508 GCA_007258455.2 Sequoia sempervirens
CACGGCCCAGCACTTAAAAAGTGGGCCCAAAAGTGAAAAAAAAACAATTTTTTAATTTCTATTTTGCCTCTTAACCCTAAAACGACCCAATATGAGGCCTTTCAACACTAAAACATTTCATTTTTACCTCTCATTTTGCTCTCTCCATATTTTCTGTCCATCTTAGCATTTTGAAGGGAGGTGATTGCATTTGAAGGAGATCGATTGTGGAGTGGCAAATAGCTTCTACAAAGGAGATTTAAGTGTCGAGTGTGGAGTGGCAAATAGCTTCTACAAAGGAGATTTAAGTGTTCAAGGTATGCATTTAAACCCTATTCTTCAATCTTTTGATGAATTTTTTTAAGTTTCTTAGTTTTTGATGAATTTTTTCAAGTTTGTGAATAAGTTTTTCAAATATATATTTTTTTTTCATTTTTTTTAGAGATTGCAACAATGGCCAGTAGTCAAAGTTCAGTGGGTGGGGATGGAAGCCAAAAGTTCAAAACTGATAAAGGATCTCCTTTATGGAGACATACCACACAAATTTCACAAATTCCTGGAGGTGGGGGGTTTGTTTGGAAGTGTAATTTTTGCAATGTACAATATAATAGCTCCTACTACCGAGTGAAACTTCATTTTATGGGCCCTGGTGGTAAAGGGATTAATATGTGTGTGGGCCCAGATAAGAAGGGGTTTTCTGCTATACAAATAGCAACATTTATAAAAGAACAAGAAGATGCTGACAATTCCATTGCAAGAGGAAAACAAACTAGTTATAGTTCCGGAAAGAAAAAAACAACATTACCCACTCATCAGATAGTTAGGCCCTCTAGACATCCCTTCTTGTCTATACCCTCTATGGAAGAAGAAGATGAAGAACCAGAAACCACCACCCGCAAGAGAGGTCCATTAGAGAAGGCATTTAAAATGGAGGCAAGAGATATTGCTGAAGAAAAAATTGCACATTGCCTCTATGCCAATGGTCTTCCATTCAACTTGGTGAGATCACCATATTGGAAGGACATGGTGTCAGCAATAAATAGTGCACCTCCTGATTTCACAAGTCCTGGGTATGAAAAGGTGCGTACCACCTTATTGCAAAAAGAGAGGAAATATGTAGAGGCCCAACTAAAACCAATTAGAGATTCTTGGGTTGAAACAGGTGTATCTATTGTTTCCGATGGATGGAAAGATTGCAAAAACCATCCATTGATTAATGTTATTGCAGTGTCCCCCAAGGGGGCAATGTTTTTGAGGGCGGTTGACTGTGAAGGGCAAGTGAAAGATGCAATGTTCATTTCCGGGATTCTCATTGACTCCATAGAGATGGTGGGTAGTGAAAATGTTGTCCAAGTAGTTACGGACAATGCAAAAGTTTGCAGGGCTACAGGTGCTTTGGTAGAGGCCAGATATGAGCACATCTTTTGGACACCGTGCACTGTACACTCCCTCAATTTGGTGATGCAAGCAATTGGCACCCAAATAGAGTGGGTGAAAGAAATATACCAGGAGTCTGAGGAGATCCAGATGTTTGTGACAAGCCACCATATGTCACAAGCAATTTTCAGAACTTTTTCAACATTGGAATTGTTGAAGGTAAATTTTAAAATTTAATTTATTTAGTTTCATTTATCATTTATGTCATGTTTTACATAATTGAATAAAATAATTTTTTGCATTATTTACATATTTTAAATGTGTTATTAACTTACTATTAACATGTTCTTAGGTTGCCGAGACCCGGTTTGCATCTCACACAATTGTTCTGAGACGACTTGTGAAGGTGAAAGATGCATTGAGTCAAAGGGTTATTAGCAACCAATGGGGTATATGGAAGCAATCAAATTCAGAGAGGGCCCAAAAGTCAAGGCATTGATCTTGAATGACGATTGGTGGGATCGTGTGAATTATGTATTGGAATTCACCGAAACTATCATGTCTATGCTTCGGTTTGCTAATACAGATGAACCATGCTTGGGGATGTCTATGATAGCATGGACACAATGTTGGAAAAAAATAAAGAAATAGAAATACAAAAAAGAGAATGATCCACGAAGACACCTTGTACAAAGGGGTGGAAGCAATTGTTCTTCATCGTTGGAACAAGATGACAACTCCATTGCACCTCCTTGCATATGCCCTATCTCCAAGGTACTATACCATTGAAGTACTTTCTATCCCAGGGAGAATACCGCCATATAGAGATGCTAAAGTTGCTAATGGGTATAGACGGCATTTAGTAGAATGTTCAGTGATCCAGAAGTGCATGCAAGTGTCATGAGAGAATTTGGAATGTTTGTCACAGGAAAATCAAAAAATTATAATGCTTTTGTTGCTAGAGACCAATACAAAATGGATGGTCTTACATGGTGGTACCTTCATGGTCAAGATTATATGTACCTCCAACCTCTTGCAATCAAGATCCTCTCACAAGTAAGTTTTTTTTTTTGGCCACTTGTATTGTAAAATTTAACACTTAACATTCTTGAATTTATCTTGCATTTTTTTATTTTATTTTTAATTTTGTTGGTTTTCTCTCCAGGTTGCAAGCTCTTGCGCTGAGCGGAATTGGAGTACATACTCCTTTATCCACTCAGTGAAGCGTAACCGGTTGGCTGCAAAAAGAGCTGAAGACTTAGTGTATATTCATTCCAATTTGCGTCTTCTGTCACGTAAGGATCCTCAATACAGGCAGGGGGCAGCGAGGCTTTGGGATGTAGCACCCGAGTCTACTGACTTGGATGCAACCATTCAGGATCTTGCTAGAGCCACTATGGATGATGTGGGTGATATTGATGACATATCACATGGTGTTGGATCCGCTTTGGGTTCAAATGATGATGATTTTGAAGTTGAAACCACTCAAAATCCAAGTCATGATGATTCTGACAATCCTTTTGATGATTGATGAGCACATGAACAATGAACATTGAATCATGTTTCAATGTTTCATGAACTACATTTTGTAATTCAGTAATTTTATTTGAATATTTTTCCAGCTATCAATTGGCATTTAATATTTATCTTTGGCATTTGGCATTGATCAATGATCAAGTATCATACTATGAAATGATTTAGTTTTACAATTCTCTATATATTTCTCTTATTTTTTGTATATATAATACATATATATAGATTTATAATATATTAAATTATTAATATATATATATATACACATTACCCATCATTACTAAACCCTAAAAAATTTTGCAGGTACCCCGCGTCTGGGGTTCTCGATACCGAACCCAGATCCCAGAACCGAACGGTAGCAGCACTACTGGTTTTACTTGGATCTTAACTACGACTGTTCTAGCTTTTAATCTATCCAATATCCTCAAGGTAAACAGAGCATGAGGGTATAGGAGCAGGAATGGATTGGTTGGATCACTTGAATCCGCCGTCTCCTTAGAATATGGCCGAGGCTCTGAACTTTCGGATATATGTCGGGATAAGGTTAGATACAAGCAAACGCTCTTCACAGTAAGTTGGATCTGAGACCTGCCAAGGAGGAGGAACCCCTATCCAAGGTATGGGCTAGGAAACGACTTACAAGAAACAACAAATTACGATGTCATGGCCAACAAACTTGCTAAGCAGGAGGAACCCCTATCCGAAGTATAGGTTGACAGACAATCCATTAAACAACAACAAACGATAACTGTTAATAACAAATATCCAAGGAGGAGGAACCCCTATCCAAGGAGGGAAATGAAACAACAAGCTATTAGATACAAAACGTAGGAAGAACTCAAATATGTAGATCAAAATGCAAGCACCTTCTGATTTTCTTCTTCAAGCTTCATCAACGAATTACAAAGATTGGGACAGCAAAGGCACGAAATCATGCACAATTACAATCAACCAATGAACTCTCATCCAAGAGTGAACAGATATTCGCTTTCAAAGCTGTTGGCAACAATGGCGCAGCAATTTTGCATAGCAAGTAAAGGTTAAACAAACAATGAGCCCAAGGCTCTTATTTATAGAACTCAAAGGAGTGGGCAACCCCAAAATCTCCTTGAGTTGACAATGAGTTCTTGCCAATCAATTAGCAAGATTTATTCCTAAAATGGGGGAACAAACAGTTAATTGGAAATCTACTTCAATTAATTGAAACTAAACAAAGAGTCAACTGGAAACTACTTCAGTTGACTGAAAGTAAACAAAGAGTCAACTGGAAACTACTTCAGTTGACTGAAAGTAAACAAAGAGTCAACTGGAAACTACTTCAGTTGACTGAAAGTAAACCAAAGGTAAACTTTAATACAAAGTATCCCTCCAAAATAGACATCCATATTTAATGGAGATCTGAGATCCACAAATTATAGAAGCCGATTAGACATCCTTAATCAGTGGGATCTGACAATGCATGATTTATGGGATATGTAGTTAACTTGGAAAGGGGCATCAAGTAAACTCCAATTACATTTAATGTCATCTTGAGTTGACTTGGAAAGGAGCATCAAGTCACACTCAAGTATCATAAATGCCACTTGGAGGGTGTAGGACGTCCTTCCTTGGTGCTTCTACAACTCACCCATAATCAACAATGTTTCTATCCATTCATTGACTTTTTCAGCCTCAAGGGAGTTAATGCTCTGCAAAATGATGGTGTGGCGTTTGAGCATTACTTCACCTGTTGTGAGCTGATATCCGAAGTCTATACACTGAGCAGCTACCTCTTTGAACTGGGTTGATAAAGCTGCCACCTTGGCTAACTTGCAACCGTCTGGATCATCAAGAAAGGTACTGCAGATGACATCTCTGAACTGATTCTGTACAGTGACCATCTCGATGTATTCTCCTCCCTCGCGCTGATATTCTAAGCACGGGAAAGATATTACCAACGTTCTTGCAAAGTTGATAATATTGGCGACCACCCGTCGATAATCAATCAATTCTACTGAATGGGCATCATAGGCTTTCACCTTGTATGCCAGCTGTTCTTTCCAAGCAAAGAGATGTTGCTTGTTTTCCTCAGAGTAGACAAATTGATATGCCAATTGCAAGTCTGCAATTGTGCTCTCGTCTTCTAGCCTCTTTTCTGCCATTTTTTGTTCTGATTGCTAGATTTATGCACGAAGTCCATGTGCTCTATCTCGTAATTGGTATAGATTTGCCAGTATACATCTACCTTTGAGAACAAACTCCTCCACTTGATCTCTCAAGTGTTTTCCGTATGTTATCAGTTGTTAATGATTTTGTTCTACGGGGAGATCTAGCAATCCTGCAGGTAAGGCTGAGAGGTTCGGGGTGCCATGCATCAAGCTGGAAATGTATGATCTCAATTGCTGGTTCTCAGCCTTTAAGGCTGCTTTGTCTTTCCCATCCTTTCTTGTGTGCTCACCGAAGCTATCCCAAGAAGGTCTGCCTCCACCTGTCGTGTAGTCTTCCCAAGGTTAAGTTTAGTCAATGTGTAGTCTTCTACTTGTACCTCGTGTATGCTTTTCTCTACTGGTGGGGCAGCAGTCTCTATGATGAGTTCACAACCTACATTCCTCTCTATGTGAACTTGCTTTTTCAACTTCTTCATCGGTATGTCTTGTGGGACATGGTCGAATTCAGTGAAGTCAAGTTCATACGAAGGTCTTTCCCTTTTCCTACCTAGGAAGCCCTCAAGTTAGATAGAATCTTGGCTAGCTTCACTAGAATGAGGAATGTGGGTCCCTTGAATGCCTGAAGTGTGAGACTGCGCTGGAGTGACGTCTCTCGGTGGCGAGTCCAAGTCAATGAGAACTTGCAACCGTTGTGATGGTGGTGATGTAGGTGGTTCCGTTTCTATAACAGGCACCATTTCTGCTGCTGCTTCTTCTACTGGCTCTGCCACTTCTGCTACTGGCTCTTCAGCAACTATTGTTGTTGGCTCCTCAGCAACAACTTTCGTTGGTTCTGGGGTAGCAGTCTCTATTACTTGCTTCAAGGCAGCAATATCCATGGCTATTCCAGGACTATGTGTGGCTTTCTCCACATGTGTCCTCTATGTTTTGGGCTTTGTAGGCTTCGACATCCTCATCCCTTGGGGAGGATTGCACCACTGCTTCTGCCTAGGCTTCTTTGTTGAAGTGGAAGGTGGTGTAGACTGAACCTGTGGCGGCTCTGTTTTGTGAGGTACCACCTTCCTTGATTTCCTGCTGTCAAGATAGAGTTGGCTATTTCTAACCACTCTACTCGTCCTTTCCTCTATAGACTTGTTGTCCTTGGCATACCAATCCACTCTTGGGAGTGGTTGGGAGTCAACTGAATCTGTGAAGAATGAGGGGATAATGACTTCCCCTTCATCGTCAGATAAGCCCTCGATGTCTGTTGACATAAAATCAGCAATTTGCAGGAGCCTGAACCTGCTATAGTTCCTTCTTTGCACTTCATACTCGTCTTGACAATTGACCCAATAATCTTCCATAGAAGATTTATGTGACGTGTTGCTCAAGATGCGCCGCATAGAGCCCTCTAGGATCATAGGACCTCCTCTCAATGAGGTACTTGAGATTAAGCCTCACCGTTTCCTGGCTCATCATCTTAGCATCTGCCGCGAACTTGCATCTATAGAGTCCCATTTCAACGGGAAAGTTTACAACTGCCTTCTTCTTCAAGCGCAAGTAAATGTGAACCTCGGACAACTGCCTCGGGAATTCCATAAAGACTACCCTATCTAAAGGGTATCGTGGCATCATGGCGGGGTGACCAATGTAGCCATACACACGTATGTAGGAGAATGTAGGGAATTGGATGAACCAATCCGCCATTGCCTCTCTGGTTGTTTGTGAAAAGCGTACGTGCATCTCATGGTCTAGATCACGTATGGTGTGCATAATGAAGTGATCACTTATTCTTTTGAAGTTCGCTCTGCTTGAGTGAACTCAAGACGTGTAAAGTGCTCATGAACCTTCTGCACACCTAAGGTTCCCACATTGTTTAATATCCTGAAATCGCCTTGGAAGGCAATCAGGTATACCAGGTAAGAACACATGTGAAACCTATGAGCTTCTAGATACCCGGTAATCTGTTGATGGAGCGTGTCACTAATCAGAGTGGCCCAGTCATAATGTTCCCTCTTGCCAATGATTTTTGCAATGACATAATACATCCATGACTGGAATTGATTGCCATCCTCTTGTCCAATGATTCTGTTGAGTAGAGTGATTAACACTGCATACTCATCTTTGCATTCTCCGCGTCCAACCAACTTTGGCAAGTTGCTCTTTGTCACTTTCAAGCATTTTTCTGCCATTATCCCTTGACATTTGCTCCTGGCTGCCTCCAATGCCTTCTCGCATTCCGTCACTGATATGACCTTGCTGTTAGGACATGATGGAATATCAAAACACTTTTCTATATCCTTGGGCTTTAGATTGCAAATAACCCTCCTATCCACTGATATGATTTCTCTCGTGGTAGGATTGTAATGTTTGATACAAGCGATTACAAGCTCCACACTCTGTAATGTGATGGGGATCGATGCAGCCTGTAGCAACCCGGACTCTTCTATATTTTGCAATGTGATCTGATTCATGCCCTCCAATTGTTCTGGATCAACCACTGGATTTACTTGATGTAAGTCTATGTCAACCGTTTTCAAGTAATCATGAAATAGGGTCGTCTTGGTCCTGTATTGTACTTGAGAGTACTGCATCCTGAAAAATTTAAAGATTGATTGCAAACTTGACCTTGTTCTGACAACTTCCAAAAACCCCTGAAAATAGCACCCTGCCGAGAAGTATTTTTCCGGAAAAAATCTGGCACATGGGTTTTGTTCGTGCTTCAATGCTGAACAAACCCAATTCCTCAGAATTTTGATTCTGAAACTTTTTTGGAAAAATCCCCAAAAATAGGGGCAGCAAGTTTGTTGATTCTGGAAAATTTGACGAGATGGGTTTCACTGGAAAATTATTCTGAATCTACCCAGTTGATCAGATCTGTGGTAGCCTGCTGCTTTGTGTGATATGCAAGAAAACCTAAGACAAGAAGAGAGGAAGTAGACAGAAGATGGATTGGAAGTTTTTAATCTGACTCCCTGCGAAAATCTGTCTCTGAATCCAACCTCATATTAGCAATCTTCTTCTACTTCAGATCTGCAAGAAATATCGAAGAATGGACAAAAACCTTGCCTAGATCTGTAAATGGTGTCCTTGAGAGCTTATTGTTGTTCTTGATCATCAATCGGCGATGAAATAATGAAGTGGGACGCCTATACCTTGATTATATAGACTTTAAGCCTTATATCCACAAGTTTGGGAACTTAACTCATGATCAAAAGTTGATTTGGCTTGATCTAAAGTTCAAAAAGGTGATTTCCACTGATCGTGGAGCGAGTTGGCCAAGTTTATCTGAAAATATCTTGACTTTAGTCAACAACTTTGCCTTTGACCTTTTCTAGGCGTCCCTTTTGAGTTTTGCAATTTTTTTTATTATTTTTTCTGTTGAAAGACCCCAGTTTGATCCTGAATCCAGATTGATCTGTCGATCCTGAGCCTGTTGCTAGTACATTCACTGTCGAGTTGGGACTGCACTGAAGAGAAGTGCCTGGGAGGCACTAAGCTTGAAAACTGAGTTTGTGGCCCTAGAAAGAAGGGCGCCTTTCTCAAGAAAGGGCGCTTTTCTCCTTGCCTTAGTTATTTTTGATATCTGTTCTCCAGCCTTTTATTCCTGACCTCCCGTGCTTTGATCCGGAATTCCCGTTGATCGGAGAATTGGATGATCTCGTTTGATATCTCATCAGGTAACCAGCTCCGTTTCGTAGAAGATGGCTAGATTTTGAATTCCTAGAAATTAGTAAAGGGTCATTTAATGCAAGGGCGCCCCTCAATGAAAAGGGCGCTTTTGCCTTTTGCATAGTGATTTTCACCCTTAAAGATGTTCCAGTTTGATCTTGATTATCTGGTGATCAACTTGTCATATGCTTGTGCCCTTAGTTACGTCATCGAGATTGACCTTGATTGAGAAAATTGTCTTGGAAGGCCTTCTGACATCTGACAACATCTGAAGCCTCAAAAAAGAAGGGCGCCTTTCCTTGAAAAGGGTGCCTTTTCACCTTGATCATCATTTTGACAACCTTTTATGATGTCTTCGTCAACTGCCTCTTTTCGCTCTACTGATAATTGTCGGTGATCACTTCGTCAAATGATCTCACTAATTGTTTCATTGTTGAGTCAGCAGGAGAACGCCGAGGATGGTTGCCTTGGATGATTCATCAGACTGCATTTGACCTTTGAGAATCAAGGGCGCCCCTCTCTGAAAAAGGCTCTTTTTGCATTGTGAACTGACTTCTCCTTCATAACGTTTCCAAAGTTAGTCAAATTTTGACCTTTTTTGGGTTTCAAGAATCTCCATCAAACAACATCTTTTTAGACCTTTTTCACCATGGTTGCATCGTTGAAGCTTTTGAAGCTTAGCTTTCAGCACCTGGTACTGGCCAATCTGCCATTAATGGCTGCGAAGCTCCTAACTTTGTTCCTGAAAAACAAAAATAGACCCACCAGAGTAAAACGTGTCTTTTGATGATTCTGACTTGACCAATGTGATCATGAAGTCAGTTAATCCTATCAAAATCATTTTCAATCATTTCCGGGAAGGTCCTATTTTCGGGGGTTACCCTGAAAATAGGGGCGTAAAACCCTAATTCTCAAATTTTCAGAATTTTGCACATGTGTTCCTTGACAGAAACCCACAAAGACCTTATGTTTGGTTTGACCTAAAACAGACTTTTGACAGCATTTTAACAAGATTTAGCTCAATTAAAGTAGAATGCCAAAAATTTATTTTGGGTACAACAATATCCATGTAACGGATACCCATTGTGGGGGATTAAAGTTCAGGGCCCACATAATTGTAGAAAACCATGGTAAAATGAGTGGAAGACATTTAGTGCTCTTGTATTCAAAGTCTCCTGCGACTCATAAGGGAGCTCAGCATAAGCAACTCATTGGGTTTAAAAATGTTCACAATTTAATCCTACACTTCAAACTAAATAGATATCCACAAAATTTGCCGCATCAGCCCCAAGATTCACATTTAAACAGGCTACAACTATAAATGTAAAACAGGGTTAGAAGCTTACAAGCTTGATGGCCACTTCTTCATTGGTCTGAATATTGGTGACAATGGTTCCAAGCACTGTGAGAACGCCGCCGATGTTCCAGAGAAGGTGCAAGTAAACCACCACCGCCAAAGCAACGATCAAAGCATAGGTCAAAGACAAATAAACCTTCTCGAGGTGGTTCTACACAACAGGGGCGCTTATATTCTTTAGATTCTTCATCGCACTATAATTCCAACTAGAATTCTCAAAACCCTATTGCCTGCAATAGTAATTTAGCTCGATGCCATCGCTAACAAAAGGAAAATGCATGTTGAATAAGGGAGGGAAAAGGAAAATGCATGTCACATCTAAAACTAAAAATAAATACCCACCTTCCATCCCTTTGGAATTGTATAGCCACCATATACAATGTCTATTTTTGCTTGCTTAAATCCTCCAATGACAGGGGGTAGAATGCGCAGTCCTTCTGCTATTACATTTCTCAAATATTCCACACCTTTAATCTCGTTCCAAGTAAGAGGCTCGCCTACTTTCTTGCTATCTTTGAGCTTTTCACAATTTGTATTGCCGCAATATAACAAGAGCTGCAATGCAACATAGTTCCTGCCTGGTGTTAGCAGAGCAATTTTGAGAAACTGTGGATTGTCACAATAATTCAATAGAAACTCAAACATCTAACCTGTTCTATGTTAAATGAACCTGCACTTATTTGTAAAACACTTTTAAACTTTCTAATAAGTTTGCCTTACTTCAAATTCACATATCACTGCCAACTACAATGACCATTCAATTCATATTTTTAAATTTTTAATTAAAAGGCTACAAAATAGTTGAATTTAGAGCATGGAGCAATGTACAAGGTGTGTGTTTCATCTAGAGAGTTTGCCCTTTTATATAAACTCTCAATTAAAATAAAGTTCAATTTTATTTAATTATTTAATAATTGTTAATTATTACTTTGTTCAATTGCTACTTACCATTTGATTACCAACTTAATTGAGATCTCACAAGCCAAAACTCATAATTTTTCCTATTTCCAAATCAACTTTTCAATCATAACAAATTTTAGTTAATGATTGATATAATCTTATTTGTCACTGCTTCCGCAAATACTCCTCCCTATTCCAAAGGTTCATTCCTTTTTCACCAAGGAAGTGAAGCGATCACTTTGTTTTATGTTTAGATAAAACCCCTTTTTGAGTTAAAGGGTTATGAAACCCTGTGTTGTGATGTATTTCTAAGGAATCCACGCAGCCCTAGACGCTGAGCCTAGCTAGGTCAGCAATGCTACACTCCTTTCGATTTACCATTGAACCACAACCCTCACAAAGTTGTAAGACCTTGTTATTGTGGCTCTAAGACCACTGGATTCAAACCAAGACCTCTTGCATGACACCAGCCTCATATGGTTCATTGATAAAGCAAGCTCATATATATATAAATATTCAGGTCTCAAAACACATGGTACTTCAAATGATTAAGAGGCTAAATTGGAGTCACAAAAGTTCAGAACATAAATGTTTCATTCAAGAATGAGAATCTCTACCCAAAAAATTGTTGCTATCTTTCATAAAACTAAATGTTATAGAAACATTTGTTGGTAAGCTACCAAATAAAAGTTGAAACATATCTCGTTTATAAAAAGAATGTAAAGATCTCAGCACAAATAGCAGAAAAAAATTGACAATATTTTAATCGATAATTAGAGCACAAAGCCGCAGGCCAAGAAAACTGAGATCATTGCATTTTAATGAGACACCGAACCATATTGAATGAAGATCACTGAACATAGATTTTATTAGAAATATGCATCGAATTCATTCACCCAACAAGATACATTTATTCAAATATGAGAGGATAGGATATGAATACGATATGTGTGCTCTCTGCCCTTGCAGTGGCGTCGATCACCACTAGCTAGCAGACGGTGAGGCAGCAATGATGTTGCACTAGGCGCAGAAAGCCTCTTGCTTAGTCGATCGGTTGATGCCTGTAAGTGCACTTTGACTGTCGATGCAATACGAGTTGATCTAGCGCCACTCTTGATGCGATCTCGGTAGACCCAATAAAAGCTAGCGGTGTGTGGGCACTCGGCCAGAGCCAGGAGGCTCGGCCTAGTCGATGAAGGTGATCGACCCCTCTCAAGCGTCGACTCCTATTTTAGCAACCTCCATGTATGACGCGTAATGTCTCCAGTGCAAACATGGATAATGACGATTCTGCAAACCAAACCAAACTAAACTGGGAGTAAGCGATTGATAGACGATGAAGGGAGAAACACGAATTTACCCAAGGTGAAGCTATGCCCACCTGGATGCCTCTGCCAGAGTGAACTACGTCCCCTCTGCACTGAAAGGCCAGACACAGTCCAAAATTCGTGATGCCAGAAACATGAAGGCACCACATATAAATACCAAATGATATGCTAGACCCAAGGAGGTCGAACACAAAGTAACATTAAAATTCAAATTTAATTAGTATCAAATTGGTGCCAACACCAAATGGGTCGGACACAACAATTTATTTATTAGTTTATTTATTTAATAATTTAGTGTTAACAAACACTTTCAAAAATAGGTCGGCCCATCCTCAATTTAAATTTGGGACATTATAGTCCCCGCCGCCAGATTGTTGCTTGTCCTCAAGCAACCTCAAGTTAGGATGCTCAAATATCTCCACTCCTTCCTGGGTAGCGTCTTCAACAGGCAGATTCTTCCATTTCACCAAATATTCCGAAATGACCTTGTTCCCCAAGCGCTTCTCTCTTACGTCCACTGTTTCAAGCTCGAGAATTAGTTTGCCTTCGTCATCAAGAGGTGGCAACTCCATCGATGTCGTGATCTACTGCCCCCACGCCTTCTTCAAGCATGATACATGAAAAATGTTATGAATTTTGCTCCCTGGAGGCAACTCAAGCTCATATGCAACCTCTCCAATCTTCCTTGTGATCCTGAATGGCCCATAGAATCTTGGTTTCAACTTTTCCGCTTCGTTCCCTTGAGAAATGACTACCTGTATAGCTGCAATCTCAAATACACCATGTCATTAACCTCAAAGACCCTCTCAGTCCTCCGTTGATCTGCATATAACTTCTACTGATTTTGGGCACGCTGTAGATTTTCCTTCAAAGAGTTCATGATGCCCACATTCTGCTATACCATGTCTCTAGCACTCGGAACTCTACTGTCTTCAAGAATCAGATTCATGAAAGAAGTAGCCTCATAACCATAAAGTGCTTTAAAAGGGGACATTCCAATGGACATGTGATGTGTGGTATTGTAGCAAAACTCTCCTAGATGTAGCCATTTCACCCAAGCTGATTGCTGCCCTGTCACATAGTTTCTCAAGTACCCTTCAATCCATTTATTCATGATCTTCGTTTGACCATCCGTTTGGGGATGATAGCTAGTGTTGGGGGTTAACTCTGTGTGAGCCAAACGAAAGAGTTCTTGCCAAAACAAGCTAATGAACCTGCTATCCCTGTCACTCACAATGTTTCTTGGCAACCCATGGAGTCTAAACACTTCTCTAAAGAACAGATTTGCAACTTGAGGAGCCTTAAATTCTGAAGTAATGGCATAGAAATGAGCATATTAGTGAGTCTATCCACCACAACATAAATACAATCTTTACCTTGCACCCTCGGGAGCCCGGTGATGAAATCCATTGATATGCTCTTCCATTTTTTATCTGGGATAGGTAAGGGCTGCCACAAACCAGCTGGTAACACATTCTCTGTTTTATTTTGTTGGCACACCAAACATTCTCTCACATCTTGCAAATTATCATTTTTCAGCCCCTTCCATGAGAAACATTCCCTCACTTGCGTGTATGTCTTATAGAACCCAGGATGTCTAGCAAGAGGAGTGTCATGTAAAGCTCTCACAATCCTATCCTTGATCTTGGAGTGAGGCACAAGATACACCCGATTCTTGTAGAGGATGAGATCTTCAACCACCTTGTACCTGTCATCAGTTATTTTTCCTTCCAAAATATCATTAGCAAATGAATCTCTAGCATACTTAGCTATAATGCCTACCCTCCAATCAGCAGATATATCAGTCATAGCACAAAGATAAGGCTTCCTAGAGAGTGCATCCGCTACCACATTGTTCTTGCCCTTCACATATTCAATATCAAAATCATAGGCTTGAAGCTTGCTTACCCATTTCTATTGTCTATCATTCAAATCGCGCTGATTGAGGAAGTACTTCAAGCTGTTATGGTCCGTCTTCACCACAAATCTCCCACAAACCAAGTACTATCTAAACTTCGCAAGGGCATGCATGATAGCCAACATCTCCTTATCATAGATGGAAAAGCCCTTCTCTGAATTTGTGAGTTTTCTGCTCTCATATGCAATAGGATGCTAACTTTGCATCAATACCGCTCCAATACCTTCTCCTGAAGTGTCACACTCAAGTACAAAAGGAGATGAGAAATCTGGAATAGCCAAAACAGGACACGAGCTCATTACCTCCTTAGGTTTGTCAAATGCTTGTTGTGTTGTGGGGCTCCAAGAGAAAACTCCTTTCTTAGTCAGATTAGTCAACGGTGCTGCAAGCTAGGAGAAACCCTTCACAAATCTTCTATAGTACCTGCAAAGGCCCACAAACCCTCTCAATTGTGTCGAGTTCTTGGGCCTAGCTCACTCCTCAATAGCCTTGATCTTCTCCTCATCAACGCTAACCCCTTGAGCGCTGATCTTATGGCCCAAATACACATTTTGACATCTTAGCATAAAACGAATTCTTCTCAAGAATGTCAAGCACCTCCTCTATATGCCTCAAATGATCTTCCCATGTCTTACTGTAGATCAAAATGTCATCAAAGAAAACCAACACAAATTTCCTCAACTAAAGAATGAATACCTAATTCATACAAGACTGGAATGTAGCAGGGGCATTGGTTAACCCAAACGGCATCACCAAGAACTCATAATGCCCATAATGACACCTAAAGGCCGTCTTATACACATCCTCATCTCTAACTCTAATCTGGTGATATCCTGAACGTAGATCAATCTTGGAAAAATACACTGCTCCATGTAGCTCATCTATCAATTCATCGATCCTGGGAATAGGGTAGCGGTTCTTGATTGTCTTCTTGTTGAGAGCTCTATAATCGATGTACATTCTGAGAGTCCCATCCTTCTTTTTGACCAACACCACCGATGAGGCAAAAAGACACGAGCTTGGTCGTATGTATCCCATATCCAACAACTCCTTGATGGCCTTCTCGATCTCTTCCTTGTACACCATCGGATGACGATATGGAGTAGTGATAACAAGTTTGGCTCCTTCTTCAAGCTCTATCACATGCTGAAACCCCCTATCTTGCAGCAACCCCAATGGAATCTCGCTAAACACCTTGCACTTTTTTTTCAGAATAGCCTGAATGTCAATGGGAAAGGTTCTTTCTTCTTTTGATGGACTAGTGTTCGTAATCAAGCACTCTACTGCCCATGCTACTTCATCCCTCCTAAAGGATCATTCCATTCTTTTTGCTAAAACTACCATAGGACCATTCCTGGAGAGACCCTTGAGGACAACCTCTTTACCATTATGCTTGAATTTCAGCTCCATAGTTTGGTAATTGGTGTACTCTCCTAATGAATGAAGCCATTGAACCCCTAAAACCATGTCCGTGTCACCGATGTCCACAACATAGAAATCATCCCTCATCTTGTGTCCTCCTAAGATCAACTCCATTTGTTGAATCCGTCTAGTGGAAGAAAGGATGTTTCCTCCAACAACTGCCACATCAAACCTTTCAAACTCTTTTGTACCCGGGCGCAACTTGGCAACTGTCTTCGTATCAATGAAATTATGAGTAGCTCCACTATCTATCAACATTGTCACTCTTTTCCCTCAGAGAATTCCTCGAACACGAAGGGAATGGTATCGTGGTGCCCCTGAAAGTGCAGCAAGAGTACCTCCTGTGGGGCCTCCTATCACGACATCTTGTTCTCCCTCATTAGTGTCCTCGTTGCTCCCTTGTTCGATTTCTACTTCATCATCGGAAACCACTTCAATGTAGTAAACTTGACCCCTCCCTTGGCATCTGTGACATTCATTCCACTTTTCTTTGCAATAGTAGCACAAAGCCTTCTTACGGAGTTCATTCCTTGACATGTCATGTGGTCCTGAAGGAGGACCCTTAGGTGGTGGATTAGCCTTAATGAAAGGCTTCTTTGGTTGCCCTGCTGGTGTATTCTTGACAATGGTCTTCCCTTTCTTGGTGGAATCTTCAAGACTCAAAGCCCTTTGAATAGCTTCCTCCAATATTGCTAGCTCCAAAGCTCTCACCAAGCCACGAAAAGACTTTGATAGGCCTTCAATGAAAAAGAACATGAGCCTCTTGTCTGAAACATCAGATGCCATCACCGCAAGCCTTTGAAATTCTGAAACATAATCATCCATGGTGCTTGTTTGCTTGAGTCTTGTTAACTCCTGGAAGTATGCTTCAGGATCTTTCCAATCAAATCTCCCTGTCAGCTTATGTGTGAAATCTACATATGTAGATACTTGTCCAAATCCCTAGGTCACAATGCCATGGTGCCACCACTCATGAGCTAAACCCTCCAAGTGTAGAATGGAAAATTTGATAGCTTCTTCTTGGGTCATGGGACTAAGAGAAAAATATGTATCCAACTTTTGTATCCATGCTTGTGCAGTCACCTTCCCCGAGCCATCCAATGTTGGAAGTGTCAGCTTACTCACCCTGTGTTGCAAATCCCTGTTGGGGTGGTAAGTTACTTGGCCTCCCTTCGATCCATTCCTTATATTGTGAAATTGAATGAATGGAAGTTGGTGCCTTATCTCAGGATCAATCTGCATATAAGCTTCCATACTTGCATTGATATCTCCTTCCGCTAGACTTTGTTCTTCACCTCCATTATTTGGTCCATGCTTGGGTAGAAATGTGGGTTGTGTGGGGCGTGTAACCTTATTGCTTTGAGTCTCAGATCTAGAATTGTTGGAATGACTGCCTTCCGAGCCATTGTTTGAAGCTGATTTGCAATTGTTGTTTTTGTCATTCATGGACTGCATCATTAATTGTATCATCTGGGTCATTTGCTCTTGCTGCTTGGCCATTCGCTCATGTATCTGAGCCATCTGTTTCAAGAAATTCTCAAATTGATCATCTTTGTCTCCCATCTTCTTACCTCTATCTCCTATTCTGGAAGTCTCCACCGCTGCTTTCTTTCTTTCCCTCTCAATGGCACGTTGTTCTCTTTGACTCAACTGCATAAAATACCCCCAGGCTAGCAGGGTCTAAGGCTCTGATACCATTGCAAAGATCTCAGCACAAATAGCAGAAAAAAATTGACAATATTTTAATCGATAATTAGAGCACAGAACCGCAGGCCAAGAAAACTGAGATCATTGCATTTTAATGAGACACCAAACCAGATTGAATGAAGAACATTGAACATAGATTTTATTAGAAATGTGCATCGAATTCATTCACCCAGCAAGATACATTTATTCGAATATGAGAGGATAGGATATGAATACGATATGTGCATTCTCTGCCCTTGCAGTGGCGTCGATCGCCACTAGCCAACAGACAGTGAGGTAGCAATGATGTTTTGTTGGGCGCGGTCAACGTCTTGCTTAGTCAATCGTTTGATGCCTGTAAGTCCACTCTAACTGTCGATGCAATGCGAACTGATCCAACGCCACTCCTAATGCGATCTCAGTAGACCCGATAAAAGTTGGCGGTGTGTGGGCACTCAGCCAAAGCCAAGAGGCTCGGCCTGGTCGATGAAGGTGATCAACCCCTCTCAAGCATTGACTCCTGTTTTAGCAACCTTCGTGTATGACGCGTGATGTCTCCAGTGCGAACATGGATAATGACGATTCTGCAAACCAAACCAAACTGGGAGTAAGCAATTGATAGACGATGAAGGGAGAAACACGAATTTATCCAAGGTGAAGCTATAGCCACCTGGATGCCTCTGCTAGAGCGAACTACGTCCTCTCTGCACTGAAAGGCCAAACACGGTCCAAAATTCGTGATGCCAGAAACATGAAGGCACCACATATAAATATCAAATGATATGCCAGACCCAAGGAGGTCGGCCACAAAGTAACATTAAAATTCAAATTTAATTAGTATCAAATTGGCACCAACACCAAATGGGTCGGCCACAGCAATTTATTTATTAGTTTATTATTTAATAATTTAGTGTTAACAAACACTATTTCAAAAACAAGTCGGCCCATCCTCAATTTAAATTCGGGACATTACAGAGAATAAAATGCTGTCAAGAAACACACAGCATGTGACTTCCGCTTAATTACAAGAACTGTCCTTGTTTCTGAGAAGTTAAGTTATTGCTTATGAAATACTGAACAAAACTTGGCATTTTGAACAAAGAAAACAAGGCATTTGGTGCAAGAACTCAACATCCTCAACAACCTTTCTCCACTTTTCCGATTTAATTTGTGGTTTTGAATTGATGGGAAACATAAGAATCACCTAATAAACAATTGAATGAGATTACTCTATTGAGTTTAACTTCCGTGACATAAATAATTGTACAATTAAGGCATAAAGTCAACGGATGCCCATAATACTGTTTCAAGATTAAGACAACATCCAATAAGGTGCTAAGGTTGGCTGGAGGGTAACTTGCTCAAGACTGAATGTTCTGGCTTATGATCACACTCAAAATCAAGATGAACAAATGCATGCTCAACTTCTGGTAGATTTTCAATCTTGATTTGCAATGTCTCTCCTATTTTGGGCTACTTTCAAGGGTAAATCCTCTGCTAATTCTATGTCCACCTGTTCACCAAAAAAAGGATGTTTCAAAACATAACATGCAGACAAAGCCGAGCAGAAAATGGATTGATAATCATTTCAAACATTTTCCTTGAAACCCAACCATATTATTTAGTCTCAACAGGCATGCATAATTCAAAGTGGATGACTAAGATGACATTTGAAGAAAGGGGCCAAACAAAATACAAGATATAAAAATATGTATATTAAACTGGTCGTAAGCAACCACATAAATATCTCGTTTCAATAAACAGTCAACTTCAACAGGGCAGATGTGTATGTATGGATATTAGTAGAGAATTTCTATGCATACCTCTACAAAATATAAGACACCAAATGTGTATGCACGGACTGTATCCACACGCTTTATTTGATCGTCATGCCTCAGAACCAAGTATGTCAATTTCTGTAGCATTTCAGGAGGTGCAATTTGTCCAACCAGGGATGCTGCAAAAAGATAGACAACACAGTGACTAGGATTTAAATTTCAATTCAAATTTCAACTAGTCATCTCTGAGCAAGTATCATTATCTATGTGCATATTCCAGACACGCATTGAGGACATAGTTGCAAAATTTCGTGATAATCCCAAAGTTAAACTTGACTCATTAAATGCAGGATTTTTAACTATATTCAAACTCTTTCATAATCGATGAGCAAAGAATGCATCTTTTGAGTTACAATATTAAAAATATATAAAAATAGCCATAAATTATTAAATTGCACAAAATATACAAAATTAAGTACAGAACACAGCTAATAATTCATAATTCAATGTCATTTGTCAAACATTAAAGGTAAACCAATGCAAACCATCATATAGCTCTTCATCAAGAGCATCAACGTCATCAGCTGGTTAATCCCACAAGCTGCACTGTTCAAGTCATATGTAGCAACCTCGTGCCTCTCATTTGATCATGCCTTTAGGGTTAGTTAAGGTTAGATAGCATAGTTAGCTGGTTCAAAAGATTCAAATAATTGAGGATGTCCAAAAATAAGGAAATCCATAATTTTCAGAAAAACGATAAAATTTCTATAGCAATTGAAAAGTCCAGACTGAATCTCACAAATCCAGCCAGTCAAAAAAATGGCTCACCAGATTTAGTAACTATGTCAGTTAGGATCTGTTCGTTTTGCTTCAGTTAAAAAAAAAGACTTTTTAAATGTTTTGTTGGGTGGATTCACCAGGGTTCAGCCCAGGTTCACCCAGGCTTCTACCTCGGGCTTGTGGGTTGACAAAACCCAGACCAGAATCCATGCCCAGTCCAGGAATGGTTATGGGAGGAGTTCTAACTGAACCCTGTAGCAGAGTTTTTTATAAATTTGAGTTAGTGTAGGAGGTTGCTTTTTGGCATGGTTGATCCTGTGATAATCAACTGATTGAATTACTGATTCCCACAATGAATTAAACGGAGGAAAAACTATGCTCTGTTAGAATCTTAAAACAAAACGAGGCTAATGGACTACTTACATAATCTTGACCTAAACACCCTCATTTAGAGTGGGCAAATACTGAGACTTTCTGTTGGGTTTGCAGATTATATAAAGGCTGAAATTTGCTACTAAAGATAGACATTGCATTCCAAAGTAATGGGGGAGCAAAGAAATAAGGAAAGAAATTATATTAGTGTTCACAAATGACCAAACTCAAATATACAGTGAGTTGCAATAGCAAATCATGAAAGCTAATCCTCAGAAGAGAGGGACAATATAGACTAGTAAAGCCTAGGCAAACTAGTATATACAAAGCCACATAATACAAGATGATTCTGTTTAAGGGAAATACCATGTTAAGAGCAAATCGCCTCTAGATCTAAGAAAAATATGCAAAAGGGAAAGTCTGCACCAGATTCAGGTGTACAAAGGGACCAGCATTCTCAGTGATTGTCATGTACGGATACTTTATATAAACATAAGAACAATTGGAACACAGGCTCAGAAGGTGCTTGGATCTCGCTGGTTGCTTGGAAACTAATGAATTTAAAACTACTATAACTCGATAGCAGTTCCTCTGAACAAGTTACACCTGTTAGTTCCATGTACTTGCTAAAAAACCATTACAGTAGCATCCTTTGTAAATACCCAATATTTTCACATCAGTTTAAATATCAGTTCACCACAATCTTCTGATTTTGAACTGCAACTGACGATAATATCTCTGCAAATTTTTATATTATAATACACGTTGTTAGATTGGTTAGTTCCTCAATCTCCACTTATGTTGGAGATATCTCTTGATTAGCTTTCATAAGCAGCACTTGTTTTTGAAAGTGTGATAAGTAAAGAGTGACGATTATATTCTATGCCCAATAAATTTCACTAAACATCTACACTCCTTCCAATATACCAAAGTCGTTTACTCTTCACCACTTAAAAATTTACCTCTCCAAATTAAAAATAAATAAATAAGTAAAGAGTGACGATTATACTCTATGCCCAATAAATTTCACTAAACATCTACACTCCTTCCAATATACTATAGTCGTTTACCATAGTGATGATTATATTCTATGCAGCAAGTGAGGCTATGATTTCCATGTTTGTCTTACTACAATTAGTAAGGGCACAAATTAAAAATTTACCTCTCCAAATTTCCATTTGGTTCCATAAGGATTTATAGTGAGCATGACTAATTTAAAAGTAGCAATTTGTTATGATACAAGGTCTAAATTTAATCCATAATTGTTGTATGCCTTCACATAACTTTGATGAAATCTTTCCAATTCCTTGAAATTTGAACAATGTAGAGACATTGTGAACAAATCGAATTCATTTGAAGAAAGATGGCACTGCCATTGCATAGCCAAAAGAATAAGGACCAAAAAATGTAGATAACAAAAAATTGATCACAATTTCAAATTGTGCTGGCTTCAATACTATTTTCCTGATGAAGAATCTGGTAGTGACACCCAACACATCTGGATATATAATTTACATGGTTGATTCCAGAAGAATTTATTACTGTAATAAGGCATTGTGAATAGATTAAGCTAAAATCTAATGCATCGAATCAATTCAATACATGCCCTAAGGCCAGGACTACATAAACAAAATACCAGACGCATAAAAGGAAGCCCTATAACCTATGAAAAATCAAAATTTAAGTTGAATGTTTCATAAGGTTGTCATAAATTGATAGTGGATAACACTTATAAGAGTGTAACACAGGTCCAAATCTCCTCACTACAAGAAGGCCTGCAAATGCCATAATAGACAGAGCATTGAGATCAAATCACCAAACAAATTCGGCTAAACTAATTGTCCACAATGCCAATAGGAGATCCAAGTACACATCACATGTATTCAAACTCACAGGAAAACCAAGGCCAGGTCTCAACCTGGACCCTAAAACCAAACCCTAAACACTATGTAAAACCAAATCATTCAAAAGGCTGATGTTGTTAAAGTAATTGAGCACAGTTGTAATTGAGTGTCCATGTTTCAAATCTTTGGCATCGCAAGAAGGCCGCCCATAACTCAGGCAGACATGTGGTAGGGCTTTGGTGTAACAGTTACAGGGTATATTCTCTAAGATTACCTTTATAAATTTGAAAAGATGAATCAAAGTCATAATAAATAAAGTGGTCCGCACCCACATTAAAAGCAGCCATAACCTCATTCCACCAAAATAATAAATTAAACCAGATTAGAATTACTTCATAAATCTAACAACAAAAGTAGGGTTTCATACGCCAGTGATCAAGCGTTCCAATTTCCAAAAAATCGCATCGAATGCAAAAAAAAAAAAGCTCAATTTTCACTTACAGTGTAGCGCTGATAAAAAATTTGCTTGTAGTGCCTAATGACATCAAGATGGCAAGCCATGTGAGGCGGCATAAGAATATTTGACTAGTAATCTGCCCAGCGGGTCACTTTCGTATGCATATGCAGTGGCTGCTACTTTCTTGATACACTGAGGATCGTCCGCCATAACTTCTCTTTGATTTATTGTTAAAACTAAAAATCTCTCCTCCAAACCCTACAAAAAGTACATATCAAAGAGGTAATCATGATTAAGAAAACGGGCATTGCATGCCAACTATGGAATGAAAAATGTACCTAATGTTCTGCAGACTAGCCACGTCTCCTCTACATGCAAACACAGCTACCATGTTAATCGCCACTGTAAGAGGAAATTTGATAAGGTGGATGTAATGTCCCCATTCTCAGAGTGACATCATGGTGTCTTGATTCTAGCCCATCCAACATTCTCGTGGGTTAGATGGCGAGATAAGAGAATGATTTTGGCCGTGAAAATCAAATTTTGGTAAGATGTGTTTAGAGAATTAAGAGGGAATTATCCTTAATCCAAGCCAAGCATAATGTTGATCTTATTCTATCATTATCTCATGGTCCACTTGTAAGTCAAAGCAAGCAAGGAGGTCTACTTTCTAGTCAAAGCAAGCAAGGAGGTCTACTTCAATTCAAAGCAAGCAAGGAGGTCTACTTGCTAGTCAAAGCAAGCAAGGAGGTTTATTTGCAAGACCAAGCAAACAAGGAGGACAAAGCAAACAAGGAGGTGAGTCGACCTCATCAAATCAGATCTGCTTCTAGAAGAATTCCCCTTAGGGGGGAAGCAACCAAAATATAATATTTTAAGATCAAATCTGATCTCCCCCTTGGGCGGCTCAAGGAAACTTCCAAATTGAAATATTTTAATATTCAAAAAGCAATCAGATCCTCTCCTAGGACGGTTTGGGAAACTTAGCCATGAAGACATGAATATTTTAATAAGGGAAAATCTGATCTTTCCCCAAGGGCAACTTGAATGCCTTAGTGATGAGGGCAACGAATATTTTAATAGAATAAAATATGATCTTGGCTTAGGGCGGCTTAAGGTGCCTTAGTCCTGAAGTTAAGTGAATATTTTAATAAAACAAATCTAATTCTCTTCTTGGGGCGGTTTTGGCTTGGAACCTTATTTAAGAAGGCTTGGGAGGTTGAGAGAGGCATGTTTTTGATGTTGCTAATTATGTTTAGATAGTTTGAGAGAGGTGTCTCTTGACTGAAAATAGTTTTCAGTCGATTCAAGGTGGTGCTCCCTTGAATGCAGTGGTATGGTGATGGCCCCATTCCACCATGTGAGATGATTTCAAACAGAAATTCATTATAGAGCTTAAACAGATTGCTTTGGTGAAGTTTTAGTTGCATATTGTGACTTTGTTTTGTGACTTTCATCTTTACTTGTTGGAAGGAGGTTTTCAAGAGGTTCGCGTGGCAAAGAAGGATAATTTTGGCAATTTCCAGCTTCAAGTATAACCAGATTTTGTTACAGCAGTCCTCAAGTTGATTTCATTATCATTCTGAGGAGTTTTTGGGCATCTACAACCCCCAGTGTGCTGCTACAATCGCATTTCAATCATTCCCAGCTGGGCATAACATCCCACTTCATAAAGCTAGGGTTTGGACTTGTGTTTTGGCACAACTGGATGTAATTGAAAGTCTGAAACTCAAATCAGACCTGACTGTTTGTACTTTCCAGCCCTCTTGTTTGTAATCAGTTTTCAAATCAAATAAAGAAGACAAGCTATCATTGTTGGGTATGATCATCCTTGTTTATGTTCATCTTTGTTGATTGCCTAAAATCTATGTTCAAGTTTATTTCTTGCTGTTTAAGCTTGGGATTTGTTACATCCCACCCTAGTGACTTTACAAACACTTTTACTTCTTGCTTTATGAATGTTGAATGATGCAAATGTTGAGTTATTTATGCATGAAATTGTGGAAATTTTATGATTGTGTTCTGAAAACGCAATGGAAATATGTGCCATGTTTTATTCAGAATGTATATGCTGTGTTGATGCCCTAGAATGAGAAAGTTTAACTTTGCTATAATTGAATAGATTGAAAAATGTAATGACCATTATCGAGATGACAAACTAATCCTTCTTCGTTTGTTGGAGTTGGATGCAGGATAGCCGTTCCATGATCCTCGGGAGCGGGGAAGTATCATCTGAGTAGAGTGGTAATGTTGTAAAAACGCTAGAATCGCCATCTGAGTTAGGGTTGGCCTAGGGATCTCGAAACCCTAGGAATGAGTAATTGGTGCCTTGTTGTCGTAAGTCTTTCGAGTGATTCTAGGAGGTGGTTTTGCCATCAGTGGTATTAGGGTTTTGTAAACCAGTTCTTCTGTCATATATTGGTTGTTGAATTTTACCTAGCTTGGGTACCTGAATTCGTTAATATGTTCTTATCTCCTATTGAGTGTGAAAGCACACTTGATAGTTTATATATTTATATATATGTATATATTAATATATACATAGCATTACTTATTTATTAATTATTAATTTATTTATTTATTATTTTGCTTCAAGAGGATTTGGTGACGTTTATAATGCTACTTGGAGGCGTTATAAGCTTAAATACCATTTTGACGGGTATGAGAATAATGCTAAAATATGTAAATATTTAATTTATTACCTTTCTACAAGTGAACTAAGTATATTTTAAAATTGAAAAGTAGTAAAAAAAACATTACCGTCAGAATTTGAAAGATAATGAGCTCATAACTAAATTAGTTATTTTTATATAACCCCGTATTCACTTGGAATGGACGGGGGATAAATGAATCTTCTTAAATTTAATTTGGAATAAAATTAATCTTCCTTGGTGGACACGATTAAATCTTACTTTGGAAGATCCTAAAACCTTGTGCATGGAGGGCGTAGAATTGGTGAAAGACATGGTTTTTTCTGGACAGGCTCATTCAAAACTCGAGGGACGTAAAAATAAAAATGTTTTACCTTGGCCGTTGGTTCTTGGATTGGAGAGGGAGAAAATCGTGGGGAGTTGGTAACTACCTGGGAGCTGACCATTGAAGGGGGGCGGTTATGATGCTCTTTGGATTATGACAAAAGCATTGTGAATCAAGGAGAGATAGCGCATAGTGGCTGGGAGAAGAAACGCAGGTGAACACTGGAGGGTGGATTCGCTAGTTAGAATTGAGAGAAGAAGAACAACGGAGGCTAAGAATAGTGTCGACTGGAGGTTAAAGTTTTCTTTTTAAGGAAGGAAAAGAAGTCTCCAACTGAAGTAGAATCGAGCTGAGAGATTCAACTACATTTTCTCCCAACTTTCTTCTGCAAAAAAGACTTGTTCCAGGTTTATATTTCAAGCACGTATTCTTTGGTTGAGTGCTCCATTTCTGAAGTCAAAAGCTTTCAATCAAGAATCATTTGGAGATGTGCTGTATTCATTTCCAGTTTTGTGTATTTCTTACTTTTATGAAATGAAGAAATATATATGCCTGCTGCTACGTGCATTCTTTCTAGTTAACATTGGAAATTCTTGCTAAAAGTAAAGAAAACTTTAGAACTTATCCATGCTGTAAGCTCTAATTCTTCTGTCTAGTATCTCAAGTAAGGGGAAAACCTGGTTGTTCAGTCTGAACAATGCAAACCCTTTAGAAACAGATTCTTGGTTGTGTCTTTACAGATAGAAGAAAACACCTTAATTTCATAAAAGGGCTAGGCTAATTCTGTATAACCTGAATGAGGTTCTTAAACAAATTCGGTGGCATGATTTTAGTGCTTACTTAGATGTAATTGAACTACAAATGAATGGTGCGAATTTTACCAGTTATGTTGTTCTTAGCAAAGAATGTCATGTGCACACTATGATAATCTGAACACATATTGTGGTCTACAGAAGAAAAAGCTTCTTAATCAATAAAGATAATAAAGAACAGAGTGTTGTTCGGTCACATGAATATTTATATGTCAATAAGCAGTTACCCTTAGAATTTTGCCTTGCATGCTAATCATGTAGCCAGCCAATGATAGGTGTTGTAAGAGCACTGAGGGTGGCCTTTCATTTTTCTTTCAAGTATTTTGTATACCTTGTGGGACTGAGACTTTTTTTTTGTTGTTACTCTAATAAGAGTGCTATTTTATATCAAACCCTGGTATTGGATATACTAGTGTTGTATGGTCTTTAGCCAAAAGGGAATGCGTTCTCTATTTGTAAAAACCTTAGCCTTGGGTTGTCGATCACACATGGCAGGTAGCCAAGAAGAGTGTGATGGATTATTGAGCCTTAAGTAGGTCAAGTGTGTTGCCCTAGGACAGGTGTCCTGACATGAGTAAGTGGCAGAAAAGTAGTCTCCCAGAAGCCCTAGTTTAGAAGAGCCTTTCCAAGTCGAGCAGGGTGGGTGAGTTAGTACAGTAGCATATGAGGAATTTTTGGGCATCTACAACGCCCAGTGTGCTACTACAGTCGTATTTCAATCATTCCCAACTGGGCATAACATCCCACTTCATAAAGCTAGGGTTTGGACTTGAGTTTTGGCACAAGTGGATGTAATTGAAGGTCTGAAACTCAAATCAGACCTGACTGTTTGTACTTTCCAACCCTCTTGTTTGTAATCAGTTTTCAAATCAAATAAAGAAGACAAGCTATCATTGTTGGGTATGATCATCCTTGTTTATGTTCATCTTTGTTGATTGCCTAAAATCTATGTTCAAGTTTATTTCTTGTTGTATATGCTTGGGATCTTTCAAACTACATGTTATAATAAACCCTTGTTGTAAACAAAGTTAAGAGTTTAAGTGTAGCAAAGAGAAAAAATTCAGTTTGAACCTGTTAGGGTTCTTACAGTGGAGCTCATAATTCATGTCTTGCCTGTCACTTGCAAATCGTTTTTGGTGCGCTCTCTTGCCTTGAAATGCTACAATAGCCCCTGACAACCTTCAGATAAAACTGCAGCACCAACCACAGGCTAACAAAATTGTTGCATAAATATTTTCACATAAAAAACATGCATCTCTTGCCTACAAAATTAAGAAGCACGTAACTCATCTAAGAAAAATTGCATTCATCATTGGCTATCAAACCCTAGTTTATTCAAAGTTTAATGATTGAAGCCTTCCCAATAGTTCTCAGCAAGAACTAATAATAGAGAATATTTAATTAACAATACAGGATTTTTCAATAGTAAACTTTTAAATGATCTTCACACCTCATTTCATATTTGAAATCTCAAAAAATAATAACCAGTATGGAGTACAAATACCTTTACAAAGGCATTGTAACACCTGTGGCGAGAGAGAGAGGTGCTTAAGAATTGTGGCCAAAGCAGCGAAAAAACCAATCAAGTTGTCTGCAATCTCCTCGTCACTCAAGCAAGAGTCTCCCCTTGTCTTTTGCACCCTCAATACCATGTCCAAAAAGTTTTCTTCCTCTTCTCCACTTTTTCTTGAGGTTTTATACAGACGGAACTGTGAAACAATTTGTGCAATAATAGCGGCATGGGCGTGCTTGGCCTTGCCAAAGGTCGTCCAGGGAAGATCGAGAGGGTGAGAGAGAAGCCTGGAATTGAAATCGTTAAAGTGCAGCCTAAAGCTCCACAACTCTTCTCCAGCCTCTAGCCCCATAAAGAACTCGACAGCCACACACAACACCATTTCCCTCAATAAGTGATGGGCATGGATGATGTTGCCAGAATGCCAATCTGAGTCTAGATGGTGTAACACAAGCCTTTCAAACCTCCCAACTGACTTTTTTAGGGTTTTGATCCCCAAAATGGAATGTATAATCCTGTGCATCCTTTTGTGGTTGACGCCCTAGGAAGTAACCATGACGTGCTCTCCAATTAGATTTCTCAAAGATTTAGGCCAGCTATTTCTAAACAGCTTGTTTTCGTTGATGATCAAATGAGGGAGGGAAAATGAATGAGGAAAGGGAAATAAAAAATTTATTTTAGAAAAAGTTATTTTTTTTTTTTATTGTCTTAATTTAAGACAATTAGAAAATTAAAAATATAATTTAAACATAAAATATATTTTTAAGATAAAATTAATATTTTGTCTTAAATTAATGTCTTAAACCCCCCCTCTATGTAGTAGTGTAGCACAAGAAAACTCAACCTGGGAATTCCATTGTAAAGCTTAGATTATGACACATATTCAAATGAATAAGTTATCTAGAAGCATATGAGAAATGATCATCATGATTTCATTAAAGAATGCATGCCCTGATAGTGAAATAGTGGATAGACCACTTAATATTTGTCTAGCAATATAAGGTCAAAAAGATAGTTACAATAGATATACAGTGGAACATGGAAGTGTATTAGATAGAGTTGTGGCAGAGGTACAATGTATTCTGCTCCATTTTGCCAATAGCATTGCAACTTAACTTACAACCTAAACTGATTAATTAACAATTTAAGTGAGTTTCAGAGGTCACTTGCAGGTACTAAGGAACAAAAGATAAAATTACTGAACAAAAACATCCGCCAATGTCTCATTCACGATGGATTAAGATTTTCTATAAGTTTAATTCATAATTGAAAATTTATCTACTTCTAATCAAGGCTGTGAACCTAAAGTTACTCCCTTGGCACTAGTGAAGCTGATTTACATATAAAACAAAATAGTGAAACACCTACAGAAGATGTCAAGTTCTAACAATTTGGGGCGTCGGTTTTCCACTAAGGTATAACACGACTGATCACATTTGTATTAAACAATCGATAAAACAATAGAACAATACCAACCCTTAATGCAAGCTTATGATATGTACCAAATTTATTTGGAGAGAAGTGATGCGCTGAAGCTAAAGCCTTTTGGATCATCTCAACATCATAGGGACAATCCACATAAACATAACTGACATTAGTTAAGGAACAAATCAGAGTGTCGACAAGCCAAGATACAACTAGGTTATCTTCCCTACATAATTCAAGAAGAAAAATTATTAGAACAACCTTCAGTCAAGGTTTTCAAACAAACACAATCTCTATACGAATGAGTTTCAAGTCTGAACTTCTTCGACCATTTTAGATAAGCTCTTTTCTTGCAAAAATACCAGCATATGTGATCTACGCTTCTCTTGCCTCGAAAAGAAACATGGCTGACACAAATCATCTTTTATTAATGCATGATGTAAGGCAACTTAAAGGAAACATCAACCTGACATTTTTCATTAATGAAAACTAGAAAAATATAAGAATAAAAAGCATCGAACAACACTTTGAAAAAACCCTTAATCAATTTGAGGTGGCCACGATATCATCCAAGGTTGAACTACCTTTTTCACCAATTCCCCTTCCCAAATGCACATTTCACAGATTATCAAGCCCCATACCTGGCATTCCGACTGTCCAACTTTCTCAGAAATTTCGCCCTTGCCGGTTTTAACCTCCTTTACGTGAGAAGTGTGGTTGAGAAGACAATTGGAGCCACACCCACAAAGACCAGCCCTCATGTAATATGCACAACTAGGATCATCTAATCTCTCAGGGTAAGATTCCTTTGGATCCATTGCCATCTTTCCACGATCTTTTCCTCACTCGGTTCATAATGCTTAACACCCCAATTCTCCCTGGCGCAGATGCAGTTGCTCCAAATCTCCAAGAGACAAGGCAGTAGAAGAGAACTATAAAAATACAGAATTCCCAAGAGATTTTAGCTCATGTTCCCCTCCTCTCTACCGAAAAACTGGAATACCCCCCATCCAAGCCACTGCCATCCCCCTTAATGCGTATGAACACACACATTTAAATTTCACTGCATGCAAACGTTCTTGGTAACTGACCCCCTATCATGCATGAAACTCTCCTCTTTTTAACACTCGTCCTCCCTCCACATCCCTTTGACATCCCTCGATCATTTGTGCATTCACTAACCACATGGGTGGTCTAACACGTGCCTCTCAATCCATACAACTCTAATTAAAAATAACATTTATATTTTTTTTTTTAAATAATTTTAATCTTCCAAATTAAAAAATAAAATAAAATTAATTAGGCTTTTAAAATAGGGTTGTGACATCCTCCCCCTTAAATTGTACATCATCCCGATGCACATAAGTTCAAATGTAAGTGACAAATAATGACCAACAGAATTCAATGTAAGTTAACTTGTTACTATACCAAATATAAGGCTTAACGAGATTCCATACCACAATTCATTGTACCTTATAATTTGATTAAATTAATTGAGACATCTATGTTCTCCACTGTGTACTTGAAAACTCATGATAATATGGTTCCTATATCCAACAATCTACAAACATTTTCTTATTATAATGCCAATAACCATGGATATGTAACTCATATATAATATCAATTATTGGCTATGTCTGAAAAGGAAACAATTTAAAATTTACCATAAGTATCTTCACTATTGAATGAGACATAAAATAATCTCTTTTTGATAATCATCGGTAGAATATTCATTAAACCCCATTATAACTAGGGTCGAAACACTCTTCACCCTTATTGACTTGGTGTAGATGCATCATATACCATAAACGAAAAATATCATAAGGAGAAGGTTACCATTCATAAGATACCAATGATATGTGAATATAAATTATAGAATATCACTTCTTCTCACTGTACTTAAATGTTTTATTTCTTTCCTAATTGTGGTTTTCTTAAATAACCCCATTTCTACTCAAGGTTCATAAGATGCTTAGCTAGCATGTTAGAATAAAATCTCTAAAAGTCAAAAGTTAAAGCTCAAAACTCATGAATCAAGACCAAATGGTTTCATAATTCACTTATTTGTAGAATGAGGTTATGTTTAAATAAAGAGCCCCAAGGGCACATACATGTTGATCTAATTATTGGTAAAATTTAATGATCACGAAAGCATAAAGACTTCTTGAGTGATTAATGAGATGGATGAAGGTTATATTTATAGATTTTTCTTGATATCGATCAACAATTGAGATTGAATAGATAGATCAATGGATGAGAATGCATGAAAGAAATTTATCGATGGATTTGAGGAGTTAACTGATTGCATGATTTACGTGAACTGACTGCATGGAGAAGGGAAGTGAAATTAATTTATTAGAGAGGAGTGACTGTAAGTGAGACTAAATAGATTAGATAGAAGATTGATATGATTGAAGAGTAGACTAGAAGTGAATGTGAGTTAACTGATGAGGTGGAAAGTGCATGAAGAATTAATAAAATAATTAAATAAATAAATTATTTAATTCATGTGCAAATGAGAAAAATAAATAAATTTTTTATTTTATTTATTTTTACAAGAAAATAATTTATGAAGGAATAAATAGCTAATTAAATAATTTTGAAATAATTATTTAATTATTAAGAATTAGAAGAGATTAATAGAAAATGAATTAATTAAATAAAATTAGAAATTATTATTTTTAAACAAAAGTGGCAAGCCACCAAACATTTATTAATAGAAAAAGGGTTTACATCACCAAAAGATTCAAGTTCAGGATCCTTAAGAGCAATTACACTGCATTGTTCTCCAGACAAGAGAACAAAACATCTTCGAGCATAGTCTTGTCAAGGCTCCATAAGAGCAATTACAACATATTTATGACGAATGGAAAGACCAAAAAACCCCAAGCATAACCCATACATCTAATGTAGAATGGGGAAGAGAACACAAAAATAGGCTCCAAAGGAGCAATTACATTTCATTTTTCCACAGTCGAGATATTGAATTCTTGAAGTATAAACCTTGCCGAGGCTCCACAAGAGAAATTATAACATGTTTTGCATAGGAAAAATAACAAAATTCTCGAGTAATCCCATACATCTGATGGCAAATTTGGGGGAGAATATATAGAAGATACAATCAAGAACAGGTCGCGAGCCAGTGATCAAGAAAAGAAGTTAATACCAAACAGAAGAGATATTAAGAAAAACCTAAAAACGATAAATATATGAAGAAAGGTGGTGAGCGTTGAAAACACTAGCTAATCGCATAACAATTCAAACTCCACTTTCCGCAAAAGCCACATCATTAGGAGGAGGGAAATAAGGTTGAGAATGGGGTTCAACCAAAGCATGTGTGCTAAGAAACTGAACCGCATAAAAGAGATTTTGCAACCATAACATAAACATTATCACCCAACCAAGACCACAACCTATTAAGTCGACAATTAAATTCATACCCATATCAAGCAATCCATGTGCCATGGAACTGAGAAGTGTTGCAATGGAATTACCAGAGAGAAACAACAGTCGGCAAAGAACACCTCCAACCATATTCGTTCCGCATAATAACTCATATCTGTCAAGAGCAGGCTAGAGATCCAAAAGGGGGAAAATATGTGGGAGGAGGTAAGTACCTGCAAGAAACTTCACGATCTCTATGCACCAAAGAACGTCCATCAAATTAGAAAGAAAATGAGAAGCAATTTCATGTGGTAAAGCCATTGAATAGAAATCCATTCAGTCCTCCCCCAAAACCATGGAGATGGTGTCAGCAACCTAGTTACACTCAATTATAAATGATCTCCTGAGCTTATTAGTCGATAAAGGATTAGAATCTCTAATCTCATGATAACGAGCAGGAATATAAATTTTGAAGGAAGACTCCATTAACACAACAGAGGAGAACACCAACATTTCATGAATAAAAAACCCCAAAATATCATATTAATAGACCAAGAGAATTTATGAAACTGGCTCCCCATTGTACCACTGGGAGGTGTAGAGGCACAAGCCTGAATTAAAAGATCTTGGAGACGTGCCGAAAACCAGGCGAAATACCAGTTGTCGCAAATATAACATCCACCATATGAAATTTTCAAATCATTCTTTCTTAAGAATCAATGTCCCCCATTGGAGGAACCGCCAAAAATAGCCATTCACCAATGTCCGTTAGTGTGAGGTGCCCCCACATGGGGGGATGAAAGTGAAATAAGAGGAAACTGCAGTTGTTCCCTAATTTATCAGCATATTTTATGGTAATGATAACAAGAACATCTAAACGGATTTAAACACCACTTTTGAGGCACACATACCATAGATGACCGCCGCCAACCCAATTAGCATTAATTGTCGATGAGAGGTTGCCTCGCACAAACGAGAAATGCAAACAGGGAAATATGCCTCCAACAAATGAAACACCTTTGAAAACTACGCGAGAATTTATCATTACCAATGTAAAAAAAGAATGAAATCTTGGCCTTTAAAAACATTATAAAACTTTTAGGATAAGAAATAAAACAACTACCCAGGAAACATTACAACAATGACAATGATGTAGAAGAAGTCGGCCTTATAAACCATAAATGGATACAACATTACACAAAACTCTTAATCATAAGAAAAGCGAGACACAATCTTGCTTTGAGAATTCTTTAAAACCAATCTGATCATCAATAGCCCTGTTTTCTAGTGAATTTGCAAATATGTTAGCTTCTCTATAGCAATGCAATATTTGATAGGAAGAGAATTTTTCTAGCATGATCAAAACATGAGATAAAAGGTAGTCTAGGTGCCATGATTTGGAACTTTTGTTTGAGATAGTTGATATTGTCACCATTGAGTCCCCCTCAATCACTAAGTGAGAGATAGATAATTTTAAAGCCAATTCTAGTCTAATTCTTAAATCAATGAATTTTGCAGCATTATTTGTACCTTCTTCTAATCATTCACACATAGTTCCTATGCAATTTCCCTGCAAATCTCTCAAATTGTAGTAGCCCTAGATTTTCTAGGGTTACCCCTAGAAGCCCCATCAAAATTCATTTTTATGACACCCTGTGGAGGTGGGGACCATTTGATAAGATTTCTTTATACTTGAGAACACTTACTTTGCACTGAACCAGGCTTAGGAAGTTTAAGAAGAGGCCAATTCTTGAGGACAAGTGAATACTAAGATGAAAATGATTTTTTATTTGACTGAGCATTTCTATAAATACTTGACATTGTCACTTCCAAAATGGAAATTTCTATTTTTTGAATCACTTGATTTAAATCCAAAGGCATTTTTCCTGAAAATCAGTTGTTTCTTTCCAACCACAAGTTCCAAATAATAATTGAGGGACTTATTTCCTAGATATAGAAGAACATGGAGTTTGGGTATAAAACTGGCCAACGTAGAAAGTGTTTCAAAATTATATTGTGAAGGGGGCTCATCCATCCTAATTTCCTCATTAGCCAAACCCAACACTAATGAGCAAAGGTGCAGTCTATGAGAATGTGATATATGGATTCATAAGCCTTTCCACACAAGAAACACCAGAATAAAGGGGTTATTCCCAGCCTGTCAAGTCTCATTCCAATCAGGATTCTATCTTTTAGAGCAACTTAGGAAAAAGCACCAACTTTGGGGAGAACATCAAAGCCCCAACAAAGTTTGAAAGGCCAAGGGGTAGAATGGGATGGACCACTTAAATAATTGTAGCTATCTTTTACATTGTAACTACCTGATTTGGCTTTGGTCCATATTATTTCATCATGTTTATTAGATAGAAAAAAAATTATTTTCTTAAGTTCAGACATGAGAGAGTCCTTCAAATGAGCCAAAGCCTAAAGAAAACTGAAGTCTTTTAGTTTTGGTCCCTGATAAAGGGCCCCTGGATAAAAAAAAATAATAATCTTTCACTTTTTTGCTCCATAGGGCTTTGAGATCAATTTCAATTTGATCCCAATTTTCAAGCAACCTAAGAGGCCTGTGACCATTCCAAGCATCCTCCCAAAACAAAGCTTTTTCACCATTATTGAGTATCCAAGAAAGATGTGGAATGAGTACCAATCTACAAGAAAAAATAAAATTCTATATTTTCGAACCAGGAGGAATATCCCTCTGAGTAAAAAATCTTTCTCTATCTGGAGAGTCCAAGTATTTATGTTTCATGATTTGGCACCATTTGGTGTCAGTTTAGAGTAAAATTTCTAAACCAATTTGACCCCTAGTGCTTTTTTTTTAAGGAAGAGATCCCTTAAGCATGCACCCCCACACATTTTGGATCTACACATAGTCTCCCAGGCCACCAATGGAAGCTTCTTCTTTCGAGTGACATTTTTTTCCCATAAAAAATCTCTACAGGCCTTTTGTAAAGCCAAGCCCTTACCTTTATGGAGTTTTAGTACTAACATTAGATAAATTGGAAGGGACTGCAAAACTACTTTAAGCATTACCATCTTACCTACAAAGGAGATCCATTTGGATCTTCAAATCAAAATTTGATTAGAAGTGGAAGCAATTATCTTATCCCAAAAATCATGTTTTTCTTTGCCCGAGAAAAAAGGGATACCCAAGTATTTGTAAGGAAGAGATTCACACTAGAAGCCCCAAAATTTTAATATATGATTTTTAACCTTAGGATTGACATTGATGAAAAATATTTAGATTTTTCTATGCTAAATGATTAACTCGAGAAGGAGCAATAATCAGTTAGGACCTTATTTATCACCTCCACTTCCTTCATGCATGTTTGACCAAACAAAAGAGTATCATCTACAAAGAGGGAGTGAGATATTGGCATAGGAAAAGGTCTGACAAAGATACCTTTCCACATCTTAGAGGAGCGAGCAGCTAAAATAGATCTACTCAAACCCTCAATCATTAAAATAAAAAGAGACAAGGAAAGAGGATCACCTTGTATTACACCTTGAGTGGGGCCAAAAAAATTCTTGCAAGGATTCATTAACAATTATTGATAGTCTAGCACCTAAAAGGCAAGAATAATTCCACTTACACCAGCTATGACAAAAACCAATTTTCTTCAAAACAGTCATTAAAAAATTCTAGTCTACTCTCCTAGAGGTTTTCATCATGTCCAATTTCAAGACTAGAGCTAGAGATCTATCCAACATAATTGAATGCAGAACTTCGTGTGCCAAAATAGCACCTTCTGGAGTGTCCTTCCCTAGTACAAAACCACCTTGCTCATCTGAAATAATAGAAGGAAGAAGTTTTGCTAATATTAAAGCAATTGCTTTAGTGAATATTTTATAGATTGTGTTGCATAAAGCAATAGGTCTAAATTCTTTGAAAGACGAAGGGTCTATTTTTTTAGGGATGAGAGAAACAAGAGTGGAATTGAATTCTCTTAAAACATTTATGTTTCTTCTTGATTCTTCTAGGGAAAGAAGGATGTCCTTACCCACAAATTCCCAATATTTTTGGAAAACTAAAGCCATGAAACCATCTAGGCTAGGTGCCTTCTTAGTCGCCATTAAGAACACTACTTCTTTAACTTCTTCCAAAGAGGATTCTGACATCAAAAATTTATTTTTTTCTTCAGTAATTAACATAGAAATATTGTTTATTACTGCATTATCAACCAGGGACTTATAGGGCTTGTTTGGTGCTAACAAATTTTTGAAAAAGAGAATTGTCTCAGCACCAATTTCTTTTTATGTTATTAGAATATCCCCAGATGAGGGTTGGATGGAAATAATCCTATTTAATTGCCTCTCAATTTTTGCATAGGCATGTAATTTTTTTGAATTTTTGTCCCCTTCCTTTAACCAGATTTCTCTCAACTTTTTCCTCTAATAACATTCCTCCCTTGCTAGAATCTCTTCTAGATCTACTTTTAGCTTTTTTTCCTTGTCATACATTAAAGCATCCATGACTTTTTTAATTTTAACTTCATAAATATTAGATAATTCTTGCTCCACCCTAACCTTTTTAGAAAAGATATTCTTGAAATGATTTACATTCCACTCTTTTATTTTTTCCTTAAGATATTTCAGCTTTTTACAAAGCTAGTACATTCTGGAACCTTCTATAAAAGGATAATTTGACCACCAAATTTTAAGAAGAGGACTAAAATTTGCATCTCTGAACCACATTGCTTCAAATTTAAAATAACCCTTGTTTGATGCTCTTTCTTCAAAGATATTTAGAGAAATAGGAAAGTGGTCTAACCCAACTAATGTATGGATAACTGAGGAAAAATCCCATGAAGCATTCAACCAATTATCATATAGCAAAAAATGATCCAATCTCTATGCAATTTGAGAAAAATATTTGTGCTTGTTTGTCCATGTAAAATTTCCATTTTTCAAAAAACAATCATACAGTTTATTGCTAAGAATAAAATTATTAAAACCCTCGATCACTTTGGCAGGAGGGATAATTCCTCCAAATTTCTTTGAGGTGTTTCAAATAGCATTACAATCACCATCAAAAACCTTATATTCATTTTGAGCAGATGCAAAGATCGAGGAGAGATGTCTCCAAAGTTGTTTCTTGCCTATGGTGGAACAAAGTCCATAAATATTAAAAAGCAAGAAGTGATTGTTTGTTTTTAAACATTTGACTAAGGTTTGAATCCAGCTATCTTTAGCCTTTAAAAGCTCCATCGTTGTACTACACTTATTCCATAAGATTACCAAGCCCCTCAAGGCCCCTTGGGTTGGAGAGGTGAACATTCCCCAATTCTGTCATGAATCAAAAACATTCGAAGTTAGGTGTACTGACAATTTTGTTTCTTAAAGGATCACAACATGTGAGAAAGAACCTAAAATTTGACACTTGATTAATAGTTGTTTGTTAGGGGTGTTTAGGCCCCTAACATCCCATGATAGGACCCTCATTTTGCTTGAGGAGAGAAACCTTCTCTCCTCAATCACAAATTCAATTCTAAGGCTTTACACCCCACAGCCAAATCAAGCTTACTAGATTGAGGAATTGACCCTAAACCATTCATTCCACAAATTCATTTAGATATCGATCTAAGGTTTTTCTCAAAAAAAATTTGGATACCTGTTGCAATTTCCAGATTAGTTTTCTCATTGTTTGATTTCCTGCCATGTTTTCCTTTTGGAGAAACCAAAACCTTTGCTTCAAATTTTATCTCAGAAATTGGGAGAGAGGAGGAAGGAGGTAAGGGAGAAGAGATGTTATTATCTTGAGTTGGGAGGACATCTTGCTCTAATGTAATTTTCCCTTTGGAGTCAAATTGAGATATAGGGAGGAGGGAAGTTGTATTTTTTATATCCCCCTCACCCAAAATCTCATTAGCCACCTCTTCAATAAAATCCTCCCTAACTTTAACAATTACTTCATTAACCAAGTTCATCAATTTTTCATCCTTGGAGGTGCCATTTAGCATATCCTCAAAATGGGAAATGTTGTTTATAAGATCTATTTTAGTTTCATTTTTTGGATGAGAGGATGAGGTGCCTAGATTTAGGAATGGGAGGGAATCCTCCATCACCCCATGCATGTTGGTGTCATTTTGACAAAGAGGGGTAGGAGTGGGTCGACAAGGGTAGGTTTTTTAGAATGGAAAATAGCCCCAAGATCTCCAGTAAAAGAGGAGAAATCAATAGGATCGGCCCATGAAAAAAAATTGGAATCTACCAAAATGTTCGCTTCTTTCCATGACCTAGGGAATCACGTATTATTGCTTGACGCCATTCTCCTTTACATGAGAGAAGTTTTATAGCCCTTGGGATAGAATTAGGGTTTTTTACTAGGGCCCAAATTCTAAGTGTGGGTGCCCCTTTAACTATTTCAAATTCACTTTTCAAGCAATCACCAAATTGAGAATTTTTTTTCACAAAGGAAATCTCTAGGTATTCAACGGGAAGATGCGGTAGGGTTAGACAAACTGGAAACAAAGACATGTTAAGAATTTCCCTTGAAAGGTTGGCTTGCCAATCAAAAACCCAAAAAAAGTATTCCTGCACCAAAAAGAACCCTTCCTAAAAACCTTTCTCTTAATAGTAGGGTTTTTAAATAAAAGAAAAATGAAGAAGTCGAGACAACAATGAGATCAAAAGAATCATACCAGTTCTCCTTAATCCATGTCCATATTTCCATTAGAGGTATATCTTCCCCCCAGATCTGGATGAACATGCCATTTTGTTTGAAATATGGAACAAGGTTTTCCAAATTTAAAGTTATTGTCAAAACCGACTTCCAACATTTCTCCTAGTGAGATGAGCGACCATCATAAGTCACAAGCTTCTCCTTATCAACTCTCAAATAACCCCCATTCTGGTAATAGGAAGAAATTCCTTCTAATGGCTGACAACCAAAGCAATTTTCTCCAAGATGTTATCTAGAATGATGTCTAGAATTTGTCGACTTATTCTCCAGTTCTCATTACTTGAGGGCCTATGATTCTCCTTACCCTCAAAATTTTTGTGAGGATTTCTATCATAGGGGTTTCCAAAAGAAGATTCACCATGCATGTGAGCACTTTGGTTCCTCAAAGACCCTTTTGCAAGATCCCTATGTCTAGAATAGATAGGTCTCTCTAAATTTTTTTTGATCTAGATTGAGGAAAATCACAGGGGTACTGAGAAGGCACAATATTGCAAGAAACTCCACTCCGGGGATGAGTAGGTTCCGAAAAATTGCTTGATCTAGGGTGGGGGAGGTTGCTAGAATGCTAAGAAGGCACAACATTGTGAAAGCCACCACTCCGAGGGTGAGTAGGTTTAGGGTTTTCAAAACCACGACTCACATATTTGGGGTTTTGATGGTATTGAGGAGGGATATTCGGGGTCTCCAAAATACCGTAGTTTTGCTAAGGGGTCATTCCATTTCTATTTTCATGACTTGACGAATGTCTATAGTTGTTAGATGGCAAGGGGGGCCATTCTTTGTTTGCATCATCTACCCAACGAACACATTTTCTCTTAGGGTATGGGGGTTACGACATTGCAGGGTATTGGTGGCATAATAGTAAACCTTCAATAATGAATTCCTTGCCTATAAAATTATAAATTATTTAATTAACATGCAAGAGATGAATAATTAATAATTTAATTAAATGATTAAAATTATTTAATTAATATGGAGAAACATGATAAATTCATGAATTAATTAAATAATTGAAATATTATTTAATTAAATTAGAAATAAAGGAAAAATTCAAACTTAAATAATTAATATTATCCAATTATCAAGGATGAAGGGGAAATATTTTTAATTTAATTAAATAATAATGATGAGAAATGATGATGGGATGTGTTAGTCATTTTTAGGTGTCTATATTTTTCCCTTCTTTGTGACAATGCTTTTTACAACACTATTTCAAAGAAAGTGTGAAAAAATTGGTGATGATATGACCCAATTTTCCTCAATAGAATAAGGAATGGAAGTATGATGCCCCCTCAAGAGGTTGGCGAAAAGTTTAATTTGTAGGTCAAACTCTCGAAAAGGTTGGATGACTTTTTTTTATTTTTGTGTGGCATGATACATATGTCATTGTGGGTTAGTATGGTAGAAGAAAATGTAGGTGATGATGGTTATTGATCAATATCAAGTAGTGAAACATGTAGTGGATGAGATAAAAAAGATAGATATGAGATAGACTAATATGGATGGATATGAGATTGATATATATTATGCTTTATGTTTGTGTTTTTTTAATCATCGTAGAGTGTTTTATTATGGCATATATATAAGGTATGAAAAACTAAGGTGACTTTGGTATTTTGTGCATGGACTAAAACTCTACAAACAAGGAATATTATTCTTATTCATATTAGACATATTGAAACTATTGGAGATTAGTGTTGTCATTGATGTCAACGAAGAGATTGTTGCACTATGTTGTCTTTAGTGTTGTCATTGATGTCAACCTATAGTGTGGTGTTGCAGATGAGGATATTTATGCAACCTATAGTGTGGTTTTGATGAGGAGTTGTGGTGTTGAACAGGTGTTGTTGATGTAGTTGATTCACTTGGTTTCCAAGTGCTTTTATGAAATTTTGAATAAAGAGTGTACAAGGTGACAAAGTTGTGTTTTGCATTGTGCTTCGCATTTCTTCATGGTTGAAGGTGTGCTTGTGTGGTTCATATGAGATTATCAGAGGTGTTCAAAGGTGTTATATCTAGAGTTTCAGGTTCCGGATCATGCGGTAGTGGAAGATGTGTCTAACAATCTGTTGTTTGTGAAGAAGGTTGTCTAGGAGAAATGGAATTGCTCCGCATTTCTCCACGTTGAGGTTTCTTGTCTTGTAGATTTGGTAACATTCTAATATTGTTTGTATTTACCTTCCCCTATATTTTTTGGTGTTCAATTATTTTGCAAGGTTGGTTAGTGGGTTGTATTTTTGTGTCAGTGTGGCTAGTTGCACAAGATGATAGTGTTCTCAATTTCAGGTGGTTGCGGTAGTGTTGCTAAATATTTTAATGATATTGGAATTTCCAAGATGGTGTGTGATGTTGCTACATGTTTTTTAGGATGTTTTTGAACCTAATGAAGAGTGAATTGATTGTGTTAATAGTGTTAGTGCAGGTTTGTCCGACCTAGCATGCTAGCATTGATTATGGAGATGGTTTGTTGTTTGTGGAAGCATGGTGTAGCATGTTAGTGTAGATTTGGGTCCTGGTTAACCCTTTGTGTGGTTTTCCTTCACTTATTTCCACTGCGCGAAGTGTTTGGTGTTGGACTATTTGGTAATTGCATGTTTGAGGTGCATATGTTTTATTGAGGTCGACCTAGAGAGGTTGTTTGAGGATGCGGTTGATATATATGAAAGTTTAATTGTTGGAGAAGAGTGTGGTGTGTCAAAATATCTAAATATGATCAAGTTTTGTGATCTAAGTGTGAGCTTAAATTCCTAAGGCTATCAAAAGTAGTGAGAAAAAGGTGTTTGCATTTTCAATGTACCTGAAGTTGTTAGAGGTAATGAGCCAAAGGTTGCAGATGGTGTAGAGTTTTTATGGTAGATCTTCCTATTGCTCTGAGGTACTGAACCTCCTTGTAATAGTCTTCTTCTATTCTCTTCTATTTCAAATAGTGATTCCTTTGGGCAATGAGCCATTCTTTTCTTCTGGGAAGTGAGCCCTTCTAGTAGTGAGCCTTTTGTAATTATTGTTGTTATTCATATATATGTGAGTTAATCCTCACCATGGTTTTCCCTTGATTAGGTTTTTCCATGTAAATCTGGTGATCTATGGTGTATGGTTGTGAATGCGTTTATGTTTCATTAGTATAAATTCTTGTTGATGCATAATAAGGGTTTGAAGGTTAATGAGGATTTGAATGTTTTAATGTATAGTTGATTCACCCCCCTCTCAGTTGTCCTATGTGCATAACAATTGGTATAAAAGTTGTGGTTCCTTGGAAGAAGCTTAATCACTTGAGGTAGATTTGGATGGCGCATGGGAACGATATCAAAGTGCGTATGTTTGATGGATCAACTTATGCTTTTTGGAAAGCCAGGATGGAATCCTTTCTTGTCTCATTAGGGTTTTGTGTTTGGAAGTTAGTTGAAACTGGATACACTATGCCTACTACTCCTCCGACAAGTGATGATGAGATCAAGGATTATGAGAATAATGACAGAGCCAAGAATTCTATCTTGAGTGGACTTTCTGATTCAAAACTTGTGAAGGTGATAAGCCTCAAAACTACTAAGGAGATTTGTACAAAGTTGCAGAGCATTTATGAAGGAGATGATAAGGTCAAGCAAGCAAAGATGTAGAATTTCAAAGCTAAATTTGAAACCCTAAGGATTTCAGAATATGAACATATTGCTTGCTACATGCTCAAAGTGGATGAAATTGTCAATACCATCAAAGGTCTTGGTGGAAAACTAGAGGAAAGTGAAATTGTGAAAAAGGTATTGAGAACTCTTCCTAGATCTTATAGTGCTAAAGTTTTTGCTATTGAGGAAGCTCAAAATTTGGATAAAAAATATAGAGCTTTAACTACTTTTGAATTAAGAGAGTTTCACCAAGATGCTCCAAGGAAATAAAATATTTTTAAAGTTAGCAAGAAAGAGAATGATGAATTTGATCTAAATGATCTTGATGAGGTGGAAGAAATTTTTTTAAGGAGACTAAAAAAGGGCATTGAAAAATAAATAGGTGGAGAGAGTAAATGGGAGAGAAAGTATTTTTGTAGGTGTTTCTTGAAGTGAATTTTGCAAGTGTTTCCATTTTCTATTGATGTCAAAGGGGGAGAGTGAAGTTTGTAAAACACAAGGAAAGAATTGTAAGAAAAGGGAGAAACAAAGAAGTCTGAAATGTAAGAAATGTCCAAGTAGGGGGGAGTGTTTCTTGATATAGGGTTGCTTTTTTTGTTGATGGTCTTTTAGAGCTAGTGTTTCCATCAATGAAAAATGTGGAGGTTTTTGGAGATTAGTGTTGTCATTGGTCAACCTGGATATTTTTAGAGATTGTTACACTACGTTGTCTTTATTGTTGTCATTGATGTAAACCTATATCAACCTCTAGTGTGGTGTTGCATATGGGGAGATTGTTGCAACCTCTAGTGTGGTTGTGATGAGAAGGAGTTGTGGTGTTGAACAAGTGTTGCTAATGCAACTAGTTCACTTGGTTTCCAAATGCTTTTGAAAAAAATTGAACAGAGAGTGTACAAGGTGACAGAATTGTGTTCTACATTGTTCTCTAAATTAATTCATGGTTGAAGGTGAGATTGTGTGGTTTAGATGAGATGACCAAAGGTGTTCAGAGGTGTTATATCCATAGTTTCAAGTTCTAGATCATACGACAGTGGAAGATGTGTCTAATAATGTGTTACCTATGAAGAATGTTATCTAGGAGAAAAGGAATTGATCTACATTTCTCCATATTAAGGTTTCTTGTCTTGTAGATTTGGGAACATGCTATATTGTCTATATCTACCCTCCCATGTAGTGTTTTGTGTTTAATTGTTCCGCAAGGTTGGTTAGTGGGTTGTATGTTTGTGGCAGTGTGGTTGGTTGCACAAGATGATAGTATTCTCAATTTCAGGTGGTTGTGGTAGCGATCTTGAATAATCTAATGATGTTGGAATATTCTAGGATGTTGTGTAATGTTGCTACATGGTCTGCAAGATTTTTTCAGACCTAGTGAAGAGTGAATTGATTGTTTAATAGTGTTAGTGCAGGTTTGTCTAACCTAGTGTGCTATTGCTAATTGTGGAGATGGTTTGTTGTTTGTGGAAGCATTGTGTAGTGTGTCGATGTAGATTTGGGTCCTAGTTAACCCTTGGTGTGGTCCGCCTTCACTTCTTTCCACCTTGGAATTGTTTGGTATCGACCTATTTGGTAGTTGCACATTTTAGGTGCATTTGTTTCATTGAGGCTAACCTAGAGAGGTTGTTTGAGGATGTGGTTTATATATATGTAAGATCAATTTTTGGAGAAGAGTGTGGTGTGTTGTGGTGCATGAAAATATGTAAATGTGATCAAGTTTTGTGATCTAAGTGCAAGCTTAAAATCTTAAGGCTATTGGAAGCAATGAGAAAAAGGTGTCTACATTTTTAATGTACTTGAAGTTATTGGAGGTAGTGAGCAGAAGGTTGCGGATGGTGTAGAGTTGTTGTGGTGGATCTTCCTATTGCTCTGAGGTAGTGAACCTCCTTGTAATAGTCTTCTTCTATTATTTTCTTCTGAGCAGTGAGCCCTTCTAACAGTGAACCTTTTGTAATTAGTGTTGTTATTCATATATATGTGAGTTAATCCTAACTCTAGTTTTTCCCTAATTAAGGTTTCCACATAAATCTAGTGTTCTATGGTGTATGGTTGTGAATGTGTTTATGTTTCATTAGTTTACATTCTTGTCGATGCATAATAAGGGTTTGAAGTTTCATGAGGGTTTGAATGTTTGAATGTATAACTAATTCACCCCCCTTCAATTGTCATGTGTGTCTAATAGAAACCTTATTTGAATGCGTGAGAGAATAATATTTAGAGCACGATATTCCTAGTGCACAAAAGGTGTGAATAACCTAATAAGAAAAGGACATTTGTTTATGAAAGAAACTACCTCAACACACACAAGATAAGTATTCACCATGGTCATATTATAAGAACATCCCATAAACACAATATACAAAGAATTAACTATGCCCCATTATGTGATCTTCTAGACATGCTAAGATATTTAAAGATCAAGGTGGCTTCAAGTAAGCATTGAAAGGGGACAAAAAGATAAATTGAAAATTAAAAAAACCAATTGAAAAACATATCACAACAATCATATCTCTTGCCAAAAAGAGTTTAATTGTTATTAGGGATTGCGCCTATTGTACGAAAGATGTATTTGTTAAGGCCTAGATTGGGATTTTAAAAATTAAATGATTTTGGAAATAGGTATGTAGGTAGTGGGTTATTTTAGTAGTCCTAGCTTACAATTTGTCATGAATGCTCTAGGTTTCGACTAATGTGTAATTTTTTTGATTTACTTTGTTAAAGATGATTGTGGAGATGAATTTATTATGGGTGATGGTTTTATTATGGATGGGATGGATGGTGTTGTGTATTTTTGTGGATATTGAGGCACATGTTTGTTAGTTTATTGATGGAAAATAATGATGACAATGATAATGATAAAATGATTAGGGTGAAGGTAATGATGGTGATGAATTATTAAGGGATATGAATGTGTAGGGATATCAAATATGTCTTGAGATCTTGTCGCTAGCCAAGATAAATTTGATTGATCAATGATAGTAATAATATTGTTTGAAAATTAAAACAATGCAATGGTTATGTTGTTAATGATAAGAACAACACAATTATTGGGAAGGATACATCCCAATGATGATTAGTTAGATAAAATGGATCAAGATTCGTAGCAAGGCTAGGAACAAAATTTGTTAGATGGTTTGATATCACGCTGGAGTGTAGGTTAGATGAGATTCATGGAGATTGTTTGGATTGTGGGTGATGGTGGAGAGTTTGATGGAAAATTTTATTTATGGGATGGTGGAACATGCTAAAAAATATATTTTTATTATGGTGATTTTCTTTAATTTTTTAGAATGTAATTTTATTTTATTTTATGTATTTTTGAAATATAAGATTTTTTGGATTTTTAGAATTTGTGATTATTTTTGTATTTTTGAAATATGTGTTTTTTTTTGGAATATGTGATGTTTTTTAATTTTTATAATATGTGATTTTTTTAGATTTTTGGAAGGTGTTTAGATCACTAAGTGAGCTAAAAGACATCAATATTTATTCCAAATCATGACGTAATCACCTGCCTCTAGTGTCTAGCAATGTATGGGATGCTATGAGTAGATGAAAGGACCAATGTGATGGAAATGAATATGTGAAGGATGGGGAGGATAGGCATTATATAAATAGATCTAGGATAAGGGATTTTACTTCCAAGGAATATCTCGCAATAGGATAACATGTTTTACCCAAGCTAATTGTTTAGATAGTTCTATGTAGGTGATGGTATGACATGGGATACTATATGGTCAAAGGAAATAACCATGTCAAGAGTTTCCAAAAGCACATTTTGAAGTATATGGTCCTAGTTTTTGTCAAGATCAAGGTGGATAATAAAGATGGATGAAAATGGAACAAATTGAATGGATAGTGATGTTAGGATAAAATAACATGATGTATGAGATAAGATATGCCCAACTAGAATAGTACACATAGATAATCAATTTTACACATGACACACACAAATGGGTTTTCATGTTACTTTGCCAAAGTGCATAAGAATAGTTTTCACTATTGCACGAATTATTTTTCTTCTTTTTTTCGTTTTTAATTTTTTTTTTGGATTTTTTTTTTTTTGGAATCATTATCAACTATTTAGGACCACTTGGTGGTGCTAATGTAGATGTTATTATCATAATGTGCAAATAATTTCATTCCTTGAGGATTTTCTTTGCTAAGATAAGAGCATTTTTATATAGCCCATGAATGTTATTGTGATCCTTTTTGATACTAGAGTTGACTTTATCTAAATTTGTGCATCGTGATAGTGTACCATTAGAGTCCTTATGATAAAGTGTTGCTGCCAAGGCATGGTGAATGTGGGATTTGAGATTTTTGGAGTTTAGGTGGGATGTTATTTTTTGATGGGGGATGTGATATGTGAACGAATTATTTGGTAGTTTGGATGTAGGATTTTTTATTTTCCAAACTTGGGATGGTGGACGATGGACTGTGGATGTGAGATTTTGAGTGTGTTTAGGACCAACAATTTTATACACTTTGCATGTTGGTATTGAAGGCTATTTTAAAGGAGGTGGACACTTGTAAATAATGGGAGTACATTATTTATGTTGCTCCATAGTTG
>VDFB02150832.1:0-26392 GCA_007258455.2 Sequoia sempervirens
GGTACAATCCAAATGTACATTAACATCACATCCAAGGCCAATCATAAGAACAACATCAAACCACAAGATTGAATAAAGACAATAACAACCACTCCTCTGGAAGTCCTAAACACATTTTAGGTTTCTATAACTGAACAAGCTAATTCTACAGTTTTCCTACGAGACATAACTCAAACAAAAGAAAAAATCACAATAGGTTCGATGAAGACTCAAGAGTAAGCACACAATGCTACACAATTAATTTCAAACATAATCCATTAACTCAAAAGAATCTGATTTAATTCAACTCACATGACATATTCCTAATTTGCACAACTACATTAGACATTGAAATTTCTCCAGTTCTTATCATATTAAAATCATCTTTACAACAAATAACTTTATTACACAATGTCCATATATAAAATAATCAATTAATAAAATTACTATAATCATATTACAAAAATTTATTTTATAAAACAAATTCAAATAAAATCATATCCGAATAATATAAAAATAAATCAAATTAAAACTCAATATATATATATATATGTATATACGCCATATATATTATATATTAATAATATATATTATATATTAAATAATATATATATTAAATACATATATATATAAAAGAAATGCATCATTTCAAATCGAAACCCACCAAATTTTGTAGCAATTAAAAACATTAATTTTTTTTTTAATAGCAATAATAAATAAAATGAAAAAGCATCACCGGTATTAGGCACGTGAATTTTGTTTACGATCCCGTATTTGTGCTGAAGGCTCTGATAGCAAAGCCCCATCGAGACTCTTTTAGCGCTATGCTTTCCGGCGATGGTCTTTAACGTCACATTGACTACACCATAGACTAAAGGCGTCGCAGTAGCCGCCGGTACGTAGAGCCCCCACATAAAGAAAATTTTATTTTAAATTGTATTTCATCAATAAGAATATACTTTCTTAATAAATCCGTTCACAATAAGAACACAGATTTCAAAAAGAATAAAAAGAATGTGTTTATTTATTTATTTTTAGATATATTTTATTCTACACACAATTTTCGAAATCCCAAACCATACTGTGATTTACACAACCAAAAGTTTTTATAACAAGAATAGTATAAGTGTATATATATATAAATATAAATTTATTTCTCTCTGTATATATATATATATATATATTCATTATTTATATATATAAAGAAAGGTTCATAACTGAACATAAAAATAATTTGTTTTCTGACCAAGATCTGGTTATCTAAATTCAAAAGATAATAAAATAATTTTATTTCCAAACAGTATTTGCAAATAGAAGTTATGCAATAAATTTATTATATTTTATTTAATATTTGCATAAACGAAGCTATTAAAGTTTATAAATTTACAACATATTCATTCCAATAATTCAAACAAAAATAATAACATATGTATATTTAAATTTTGTATGAATGTACATATAACTGTATATTTAATCAAAAAAATTAGAACAACAATATAATAACAGATTTTCAATAAACCAATACAGATCTGACATGCAAATTTCAACCTTCAATCTAAAACTATTTTTTTTTTTTAAACAATAATTTTCACTACTAAGCTAAAGAATTTCAAAAAGATTTACTAATGTTTTTAACAAAAGATACAAGGGTTTTAATCTGAGCAAGTTTTGAATCACAAAACTTCATTCGATCAAATTTCGAAAACCTAGCAACCAGATTTGTTACAGAACAATGAAATATTAATAACTTAAAAGGAGAATACCTGGAGTCCTTTTTCTGAAGAAAAATCATTTCTGTAATCTCCTCTCGAATTTCTGCTGCAGTTCCTTCTCGATCGCCTCCTATAGCTCTTTTTTCAAATCTATCTATCTTCCAATCAATTATTTTCTCCCAAGTTTTCAACAAAATTCTTGTCTTTTTTTTCTTTTTTTCCTTTCCAGATCCCAAAACAACAGAGTAGAACTTCTGTGTGTGAATAATCTTCTCATAAAAATAATAAATCAAAATAAAAATCAATAAAGCTCTTCTGCTTTCTTTTCTCAAAAAGCCTCCCTCCTATTGGTCCTTTTTCTAGCTTTTAAAAGCACAATTTATCTACAATTTTTAATTAAAATAATTTATTTAATCAAGATATTATCTATGCAAGATTTGCTAATTTAATATTAATAAAAAGATATTATTTAAATTATCTTCAACAATATTTATTTAATTTAATTATTATCAACAATATTAATTTAAATAATTATTTACTCTTTTAATAAATTAAATCACTTTTTAATTTATAATATATTTAAATTTAACATTTACTAACTCACAATTAAATCAAAACAACTAGACAACTTAATCAATTATCATATAAAATAAGGTTAATTAAATAAACATGAACCATAACTAAAATGTATACTTCAACAATCAAACTACACAATCAACGAGAATGAAAACTTCAGTCATAACACGACTCACAACAGACGACGGACTTGGGACGGGGACACTTCCAAACCTACTCCCTTTTTCAACATTTTTACCTGTTGGGTTAATTTATTGCTCGCCCTGTCCTGCCGAAGCAGGTGGAATCGAGACTTAATCCTGCAATCTTGCATCCAAATAAACGTCAAGTAGCACATGTATATATAATCAACATCCTATCGTGAGAAGGAATTGCAGTGTAGCAGGGCACTCGTGAATGAGTGATGCTACACTGTCCTCTCACCTAATCTATTCTAACAATTACAATATCAATAGCAAACTAACATTTCTAACCAAACTGATCATAAGATAACATGATACTTAACTACTGCATCATTACTAATTATTAAACCATTGCATTATAAAATATTACTGAATTCAAATAACATGATCACCATAGGATTATCACATCGACATATAAAACATTAGAGAGAAAGCATTGCATAATAAAATAATCCAAACCCTACATACAGAGTATCATAAATCATAATAATAATATCAATTGTAGCAATCAACTAAACTACGCAACCACACACACCAAATCGATGAATCAATCACCATCACAATTCAGTATCACACTAACATATAAAAGCAAACAATAGTAGTAAATAGTATCAGAAACATGGGGGTATTACAAATTATCTCACATATAATAAGTTTAGAGTTAGAGTTATGGTTATATTTCAATTAGGTTTATGGTTAACATTAGGAATAGGGTTTGATTGCAATTTAATTAGAATTATCACTCAATTAGGGTTGGTCAAAATTATGTTATGTTTAAAGTTAAAGTTAGGTTATGATTGTGGTTATCGTTATAGGATAAAACTTGGGATGAGGGTTATGATTCAATTGAGGTTAAGGTTATGAATACACTTAATTTACAATTAATGTTATATTGAGGCTTCAATTAGGGTTATGGCTATTGTTAGGGTTAATATTAAGGTTACAATTAGGGTTTAATTAGGGTTAGAATTATGATTTCAATGCAAATAGGGTTAGGGTTAATGATAGGGTTATTATTAAAAAGCTTGGGTTTACAATATGGTTATAATTAGGGTTGGGATAATTGTTAAAGTTAGGATTGAATTACTATTGGCATTACTGTAGACACCTAAAAATGTCCTGACTAAATCACACACCTTGATTTGGCTTACTAACACCATTTTCTTCATAATTCGCCTATTTTGTCCATTTAATTAAATAATGCCCAAATATCTAGTTAAATTCACTTTATTCTCCTATTAATTGAATAATTAAGGTTATTTGATTAATTCATTATAATTCATCATTTTCACATTAGTTTTACCTCTTGATTAAATAATTCACAATTATTTACTTAAAGATCTTAATTCTTCCAATTCGCACAATTAAATGATTTTTATAAATTGTTTAATTAATTAATTTTCTTCCAATCCAACAACTTGCACAAAGAAAATTCCCTTTTCAAATTCAAATTCTTCCCTTTAACTTGAAAGATCTCCAATTTAATTCCATGAATTAAGGAATATTGTTGAGTCTCTCGTGGATTATGAACCATTGATCTAATCCTTGAACCTCACCTCACGAATTATCAACCACTTGATTAATCCTTGATCCACACTCACCTCCTTAATTTTCTCATACATTGATTACCATTTTCAATCCCAACCATTGATCATAATTCCTAAAATGTATAAATACCAAGCCTTTCAATATGAATTTCATTCATAATCTTCATAGCACTCTTACTCTCTTGAATTGTTGAATCATTCTTGAATAATTTGAGAGCCTATCAATAATATTTGTGAATCAATCACCTACAAATCAAGCTTTTGCATAATGGAAATTAGGCATATTTGAGCACTCCACATCACTACACTACAAGTTTGCTTCAAATCCACAATGGGATTGGGAGGTTTGCACTTTAGTTAGATTCAATTGCTTTAAATTTTGTCTTTAAATGTTTTTTGATTGAGTTTTTTAGTGTTCTTAATCAAATTTTATTGAGTATGGCTTCTATTTGATCATTATCTTGTAGGTTATTAATGTTTTAAGATCATAATTACTTTTATTTGTTGTTATTTGAACAATTGAGCTAATCATACGACATTTTGGCATGCCCGGTGGGACCCACATCCTTGTTTTAACCACCTTTTTGAGTTTTTGTTGGATTTCAGGTTATAGAAATAGTGCAACACTTCTGTAGAGATAGCTTGACACTTTCATTAAAGATCAACGCTTATGTAGCTCAAAGGTTGAGGCTTTTGTTTATTACAACACTTCTATCTTAACTCTTCCTTGTTTGCTTGCAGGTACAACACAACGCTTATATCAAAGGTCGACATTTTTGGAAGTCAACAGTACGATGCTTCTACAAAATCACGATGCTTTTGTTTTGACTTTTTATTCTCTGTTTGTATGTACAATGTAACACCTTTGTTAAAGGTTGATGCTTTTGTCAAAGGTCGATGCCTTTGTAATAAACAATGCGACGCTTTTGCACAATAGTGTGACACTTCTGCACAACAATGTGGCACTTTTTTCAAGTATAGTAGTGACTTAATTTTTGAGGGTTTAATTTGATTTCAATTATGGTTTTCGGCTAACCCAAATAGTTGTTATTTCTCTAATTTTCTATGTTGAGACTAACTATTTGCAACACCTTGGAAATCAATAGGAGAAGTTAAAGAATCAAAGCAAGATTACTAATGGTGTTGGTTTCGTAGGTTTTCAATTAATCTATGATGCACATTTTATTTTAGTGCTTTAAATGAACCCTACAATCTTCACATTTTATTTTAGTGCTTCAAAATGAATCCTACAATCTTTACATTTCATTTTGGTGCTTAAAATTGAACAACAGAACTTACATATTTCAATTTGGGATTAAGAATTTACAACAACTTGCATATTTTAATTTAGTACTTTAAAATTTAATCAAAGATTTAAATCCTTGGTGCACTTAAAACAAATTGTTTGGTGTGTTTGGTAGGTTAGTGCGTATGTATGCTCTTTTCTTGCACCTTAGTGCGATCTTGGAAATAAAAAATACTACTAACTTGCATATATTTGTTGTACACCTTGAGGTCTAGTGTTGTGTATGCTCTCCTTGCGTGGCTCCCAAGAATGATCTCAAGTACCAAAAACAAAACTAGTTCCTTTTATTTCTAAGTAGGAGGCTTGCTTGGGGGCCTCATCAACCCAAGTTCTAATCTCAACTGTGTGTTTAGGAATGGTATATAAAGGGGGGAGAATGAAATTTGTACCCCAAGGAGTAGCTAGCATCCTTTAAGCCAAGCCCCATGATCCTCTATCCAACATGACATGGTGGTGATGAGTAGAGAGGAGACCCCTCTCGACTTGGGCATATTGGATGAGATCTTTGTTCATTGATTCCCTCACTACGAACTTGTAAAATTTAGAAGCCTAAGAGCCATTTGTAGATTGTCGACTTAAAGTGGTACAATGTACAAGGATCAATGTGTGAAGTTACTTGCTATGTACCAACCTTTGTCGAGGAGACAAGAATCCCTTGTTAGGAACTTTTTCTCTCAAGGTAAGAGGTTTCAAGGTGGTACACGACGTTGGAATACTCTAGTCATCCACTAATTGGAAGGTATTTTATTATTTACTTGACCACTTTAAGTTGATAATCCTGATCTATCACTACAATTAGGATGTGTTCTATGGTGTGTCTTTATTGTTATGCCCATAATACCAATTATTGTGATCTTTTTGAAGAAGAGCACACGAAGATCATCCAACACCAATGATGGTCACTTTACAAGGAATGGGTCAAACAAATTTCTCAATTCAATATGTCAATCCCTTGTATAATACTCAAAGTTTAGAGAATACCAACACAAGTCTAGGTTTTCAAAACACCAACACAACTTTAGGCTTTCAAAATACCAACATCCCATCAACATACAATACTCAAAATTCAAACATGACAAACTATGGGATGAATGAACTTGAATGGTCCCAACATACAACCCCAACATCAACAACATGAACAAAATCAACAACCACAACATCAATAAAATCAACAAGCCCAACATCAACATCAAAATCAACAACCTCAACAACATCAAAATCAACAAAATCAACATCAACAATCTCCTCAATAAAACATCATGCAATGACAACATCAAAACATTATCCCACAACAACATCAAAAACAAATGCCATCCCCACAACTAACCAATTGAGCTAACCATATGAGAGTTACAATTAGGATTAATGTACAATTTAACTAAGGTTAAGCTTAGGGCACACTAAAGGTTACATTTCAATAAGGTTCAATTAGGATTCAATTAAGGTTAGGGTTAGGGTTCTAAGAAAAATCTTAATAATATATTAACATTAATAATAACAATAATTAAATAATAATATTGTATATTAATAATATATTACCAATATTAATAATATATTACTAATATTAATAATAATATATTACTAATATTATTAATAATATATTTTAGTGTATACTTAGAAGAGACTTAGGGCCATGGATCAACCTTAGTCTTTTTAAAAAACTCAAGGCGATGGACTATCCCTAGTGAAACTTAGAGCAATGGACTGTCCCTAGTGAAACTTAGAGCGATGGACTGTCTCTAAGTCTAAGACTCTGGCCAGAGCACTATACCTATCTTATTTGATAGTGTAGACACTAAAAATTGACCACTTTAGTTTGGTCAATTTACCCCCAGTTCAACTAATGTCATATCCTCTATATTAATTAAATAATACACAATTATTTAATTAATATTCATTATCCCTTATCCCTTTATCCTAATTTATTTCTTCTATCATCTTTGAATTCTAGCTTAAGTAAATAATTACCTTTAATTATTTACTTCCATCCCTTATCCCTTATCCTCTAAAGAATTAAATAAATAACCCTATCCCTTATCCCTTTATCCTAATTTATTTCTTCTATCATCTTTAAATTCTAGCCTAAGTAAATAATTACCTTTAATTGTTTACTTCCATCCCTTATCCCTTTTCCTCTATTTATTTAATTCCCCTCATGTCACAATAAATTCCTCTCATGTCACATCCTCAGTAACCTTTTTCTAATCTTGATTAATTTGCATAATCCTAGATTAAGGATGTGCACATTCATAATCCTTGATTAGGGAGGTGTCATATCCTCCATAAAATGCAAGTGGATAATTAATCCTCATTACCCACCTAATCATTTGCCTAATCCCTCACTTACACAACCAAATTGTTGATTAGCTATCCCAACCTACCATTTAGTCAACTCTCCCCATCTCCCAAGGAATTTTTAATTCCTTTTTGTCTTCCCAAGGTCCTTATGAGGAATTTTTAATTCCTCTCTCATTCCGCAAGGAATATTAAATTTCTTTTCTCTTACTTTTCTCTTTCCCAAAGAATATTAAATTCCTTTTATTATTCCCATGCACATTAAAAAAGATTTTTTAATTCCTTTGTTCACCTCTTTGATCTCAACCCTTGATTTTCCTCCCCCTTTCAATCTCCACTGTCCATTCTATCTCCCTTGGCTAAATGGCTAACACTTAGCCATTTTTGCAACCCTAACCATTTCATGCACACTCAAGCTCTCACACTATCTCCATAGCCAAATCCTTGCAACCATAGCCATCTTTCATCCATTGTGTGACCAAATCAAGCTACAACAAGTTGTTATGCTGCCGAAATCAATACAGAACACACATATCAAGCTATCAATAAGGGCAAACAAATCCATCAAGCTCAAACAAGGTAACATTTTGGTATTTTATTTCCAAGTTTGAGTTTCAACTTTAAGCCCTAATCTGAGTGTTTTGTTTTATTTTTATCTTCTTGCTTGAGTTTATTTCTTGCATTTTAGATGGGTTAAAAACATTGCACACATATAGATATATGCCTATCTTGTTTGATAGATAAATGCTTATCTTGTTAATGGATGGATGCCTATCTTGTTGGATGGATAAATGATTATCTGAATATATAGTTGGAAAAAAATATGTTTTGAAAATGATCTCTCCACCTATATTATATAGATTAATATTAAGATATATAAGCTATTAGATATTATTTATCTTATACGACATTTATTTTACTTCATGTCATTTTGGATGAATATGGATAAATTGATTTGGTTTGATTTTGTTATTAATTTTTACACCACTCAATTTTATTTCATTTGATTTATGGTACAAAACATAATCATTTGATTTAATTTTAAATATAATTGATATTAATTGAAATATTTAATGTTTGCAATTATAATACAAAGATAAACTTTAATGACCATCAATTAATTTTTTCAAAATTTAAAACTATGAAAATGAAAAAAAAAAAACAAAAACAAAAACAAAAATAATTGACTTGGTAGACTAAATAAAAAACTTTGCATTCTAAACATTATAATATCTACTAAATAGATACTAACCAGATGGAAGGAACCAAAATATGATTTAGGCGAAACAAATATAAACACAAAATGTTTTTAAAAAAAAAGTCAAACAACCGTTCCCAATTACCTACTAAATAAAAGTCAAACAAGAGTTCCCAATTACCTACTCCATCCATGTAAAGTGAAGGTCAATTTTGTCTGGAAACAAAAGCTTTCCCAACTATAGTAGGATCCTGTCAATCAAGGAATAAATCTCATTATCCTTCTTCCTAGGTAGGTAGTTCTATGCCTAGACACCTGCTAATTTCTCCCTCACTACTGATCGTGCGCGGGTCCCACAAGCCGCGAATTTGCATTTCTTTTTTCGAAATTCTTATTTTGTACCACAAGATTTTCCCAACACGGAAGGTGTTCCCACACGCTTTGAAAAAACAAAAGTAGGTTTTTCGCTTTTGACAGAGTTACAACCATCGTTATAGAAGCGTAAGCTGATGCAATCGTTGTCCAGGTTTAACGCACTTTCAGCGAAGGCGGCAACAGGAGTCTTGCGTCCTATTGCACGGTAACGTCTCGTCGCCATTGTAAGATTTTCATTATAGACTAATACCTCTCTGTTTTCCTCAATCTTTTATTTTGCTTCTGTCTTGCAGATTTAGTAGAACAGCGAAGTCACAGTTTGAAATGTCTCCTTTGTGTAATTCTCTACCGGAAGGCACGGGACGTGTCCTCAGCATTCAGTCTCATACTGTGCAGGTATCCCATTTATATTTTAAAAATAAATCCAATGCTTCTTAGGGTTCATGCTTTTTTTTTTTTTTTTTGATAGAATGCACTTTGGGACCAATCTCAAACATCTTGTTTTGTCAGTTGTATTTCATTGGATTATCTATATGATATTAGTGTTTACACGTTTATTTATGTTCTTTTTAAATTCGCGGTTTTAAAATATCAAGCACGGGTTTTCATGACTGATCTTAATTTCTAAAGTAATCGAAAGATCTGTTGAATTTCTCTTTGGACTATGGAAATTGTAGTGGTAAATATTTATCAATTTGCTGTTTTTTTGGCCATATTTTATCTTTGTTTAATATATCTGCCATTTTGAGTATTGGGATTCGGCTTGACTTCTGCGAAACATTTTTTTTTTTTGACTTTGATAACGATTTAAATTTATGTAAAACATACATAATTTTGTGTAAACTGCACAATATTTTATATTACTGCAATTTTGATAATTCATAATTGAAAATGATTAGCCAAGATTTCCGATCTTGAGGACACGGAGCAATAATTCTAGACTATTGCTAATTTGAGTTGAAGATTGAAAATGATTAGCAAAGATATCTGATATTGACGAAAGAGAGCAACATTTTTAGATTATTGCTAATTTAAGAATTCAAATTGAAAATGATTATAATAAGAAACATTAGATTTCTACAGTCCATGTTAAATGAAAGTGCTTTTTTTCTGCATTTTACTGTGTAAAGTTTATTTGCATCTACGTTTTGTATCTGACTCTGTGATCCATCATCAGGATGAAAATGATTATCCAAGATTTCCAATCTTGAGAGAACAGAGCAATACTTTTTGAGTATGAAAATGATTACCCAAGATTTCTAATCTTGAGGAAACAGAACGATAATTTTAGGCTATTGCTAACTTGAGAGTTTAAAGTTGAAAATGATTAGCCAAGATTTCTGATCTCAATGAAACAGAAGAATATTTTTTTGATTATTGCTAGTTTGGAAATTCAAAACAGGAAATGATCAGCCAAGATTTTTTGATCTTGGGGAAATACAACAATATTGTAACATCCCTCTTCTTAATACTCAAGTAAACTCAAGAATTTACTAGAAGGTAAATAAACTAGTAACCATGAGAGAGAATTTTTCTTTTTAACATTTGCAAAGCACACGAATAGAGTATAACTTTTCCTGATAAATTCAAACTTGAATTCACATGTAATCATAACTAGAATCAAGATAATTCCTTACAATATTCATTTATATCACATAAGATACACTTAGCATAAAGAATAGTTTTACCTCATAGGTGGAATGTCATAAACCATAGCATGGAGTTCACTGCATCTGAAATGTTGATGTCGATCTTCACAAGTCTTGGTGAGTCTTCTACTACAAACGGAGAGCATCATCCGAGTGTTTTTCCTCCAACCACGGACTCAACACTAAATCATTTTATGTTATAAAAACACAGTTCTAAGTTTTTCCCAAGAGTCAAGTTATTCTCCAACTGTTTCGACTCTCCCACTACTATTCAAAAGATGATTATAATAGCCTTTTAAAAGGCTTCCCGCTCCATGGCCTGTGGATTTCTCCTGCATGATAGTGAAGTTTACGGACTTAACATGGCCTACCATCTAGGATATTATATGTACAACCTGTCTGGTTTTGGGGTGGTTCGTGAACATTGTATCAACAGATATAACTACTTGCTACCCTTACAATAATCATAGTATGAGTGACATGCCAAAGAGGCATCTATTCTTCTCTTTATATGTGTTACAAAGAACATTCCGAAGATTCCAACGAAGTATTTTGTAAACAAAATCGACAAGGAAAATAGAAATCACTTAACTTATAATATCGGCGAGCTCACGCCTGACTTCTAGATATGTTCTCAATTTGAGTTGCTCCTCATATCTTCTTCTCTTCCTCATAACTTGTGCAGTATCGTTTAATTGAAGGATTCCTCTTCCATCGTGCTCACCCGAGCCTCCTATGTCATGAACTTCCTTTCCTGCTTGCTTGGCGACCACCCTTCTACGATGACTAGATTCCTCCCCCCTCCCATCTTTCAAGATGGATTCGCAAGAATCAGTTATCTGAACTGATATGGAGGTCCCCCTAAAAAGAAACCAAAATTTCTTATTAACATCACGCGGGTTTAGCCACCGTTTAGACCATCATCCCCCAAAACGGTTACCTCTAATCCCCTTTCTTGCCAAAGAATGGCTTCCTAATGATAAGTTCAAGATTTAGTTAAGAATGGTCATGGTCGCACTGATTTAACTCCACCTAGGATTGAGATGGACGTTGCCATTGCTACGTGCCATTTCCATTACGCAAAATAAACGCAGCCTTAGATACTATCCGTGGCTCAAGAAGCAGTTCAAAATTCGTTAAAGAATAGTTTAAAAGCAATCATTTATCGCTTAACAAATCATGGAGATATCCACGACTCCAATCATGGTAGCACTTGACTTGCACGTTGCTTAAGCATGTTCCACCCTCAAGCATTATGACGTGGCCTTGTAATAGCTTTTCAAAAGAATTTCCATTTCATTGAAACTTCTATCACCTTCAACGGCCAAAAGGAATTTATGTTGGCATTTAGACATTAGCAAATGTATATATATATATATATACACTACCATAACATTCAATTAAGCTCCTCATTAAAGGGTTGAGCAATTCAAATATGATTTGTCCCTCTTTTACTAAGAGTTGATCTGTCATAACAACTTATGCATGTGTGTATGTATCCATACATACTTGAATGTAAATGTTTGTACGTTGACAATATCTATGTCTTTGTACACATATATGCATTGATGTACCCATCTATATGAGTACATAAGCTTTCCTTATCCCACGTATACCGACATTCATATATTCATTTGTTTTAAATAATAAAAAGAGAGTTAATAACCCTTAAGAGAATCATATCAACACAAAGGTCGACTAATCAAGTACTATCGACAAGCCTCTAAACATGTTAAACAACATGAACTAGACTTAAATGACATTGACAACTTGTCGAGTCGAGAAGTAAACTTAGACCAAGAGGGTTGAGTATCACTTACCCGACTCAACCAGGTTCACTATTTTGCATCATCATTAGACCTAAGATGGCAACAACCTATTTTTTTTTTTCTTGTATCTATACCCTTCTCTCCAATGATGCTCTCCCTCCCTTTCTTGGAGGGCAGAGACCTGATTCTTGAATGCAACTTGCCATCACCAACTAAAGATTAGTGTATTAATAATCATTTCATAATCCTCATGAAGTCATCACATTTTGACAACTTTTAAACACACGACAATTATAGTCAAATAAACGTAACTCAAGAAAACATTGATTTTTCCAGACATTTTTCCTCAAACATCTAATCATCTACTAATTACTTCAAAAGTAAAAAGTAAAACAAAGTTATAGTTAGGGGTGTAACAAATATGCTTAGATTATTCCTGATTTGGAAATTTGAAATTGAAAATAACAAGCCAGTATTTCTGAGATTGAGGACACAGAGCAACAATTCTAGACTATTGCTAATTTGACAGTGCAAGATCCAAAATGAATGGCCAAGATTTCTGATATTGATGAAAGAGAGCAACATTTTTAGATTATTGGTAATTTGAGAATGTAAATTGAAAATGATTATCCAAGATATCTGATGTTGAGAAAACAAAGCAATACTTTTTGAGTATTTCTAATTTCATATTTAAATTGAAACTAATTATGCAAGATTTTTAATCTTGATGAAAAAGAACAATATTTTTAGGTTATTGCTAACTTGAGAGTTTAAAGTTGAAACTGATTATTGAAGATTTCTGATCTTGAGGAAACAGGAGAATATTTTTTGATTATTGCTAGTTTGGGAGTTCAAAATAGAAAATGATTAGCCATGATCTTGGGAAATAAAACAATATTCTTAGATTAATCCTGATTTGCATATATAAAATGGAAAATAATGGGCCAGGATTTTTAAACTTAAAAAGAATGCAACTTTTCTCAAAATCATCGCTACCCTGGACACCCATGGTTGAGGCTCCTCTTATTGCGCTCTCTCAACCTTCCCCCCTCTTGATAACATTTCTATATCGTTTGTTTATCTCTAGTGTTAGTTTCCTCTAATGGTCAATATGTTTGTAGTTGGCGATGAAGAGAAGCATTCCAAAAACTGGATTATAATGGTGCTTGGCTTGGGTATGAACTTTTGATACTAAGTAGTTATTGCACAACTTATCTTTTGAGACCCTCCCCAACTCCATGTTCATTAGTGTTGACTTTCATTTGAAGAGAAAAAATCTTTTGTATCTATTTGAGTTTACACCATGACACCGTACCTTATTGGCCTTTGGTGATGTGCTCTAATGAAAAGTCAAAAGCTTAGTCCCAGAAACTATAAAGACTTAAAGTTGTTTTACATAATATAGAACCATATCAGGATTAGTTTTTTCATTGGGTTTCAGTTCCAACTTAATTTACTGTTTTACGATGAAATAGGGGTACGTTGGAAATAAAGCTGCTGTGTTTCCTCTGCAACTTCTTGGTTTTGATGTGGACCCTATCAATTCAGTCCAGTTCTCCAATCACACAGGCAAGCTACATAAGACTTCCTTTTTAACCCAGGCAAGCTACATAGGATTTTCACATGCTTTTAGGAAATTTGAAGTTTTAACAGAGGATTAGGCTTACAGACTAAAGGAGCAGAAGGGGCTTGTAGGGTGCAGGATATCCAACAGTTCGAGGGCAGGTACTGGATGGGGAGCAGCTCTGGACATTGATAGAAGGTCTTGAAGCAAATGACCTTCTGTTTTATACACATCTACTAACAGGTGTGGCTTCGAATTTGCATATCCCAAGCTTTATCCGAAGGTTGTTGAATTTTGAAACCAGTGAATCTTTTGCTTCGTGTGAAACATCTTATGGTTTTCTTTTGTATCATACATGAAAGGTTCTAGTTTTTAGTTTGAATATTATGGCAGGAAGTAGCAAGAGAACCATCTGGAAAAAAAGATATCTTGTTTCACACTTGTAATTTATATGGAGTATGTTGTGGTTCTTACAATTTGTTTTTATAGTTCTCATCCAAGCGTTCTATAATGTTTGGAATATAGAAGTTACAAATTTTTTTTCTTGGATTTTGCAGGTTATATTGGTTCTGTTTCGTTTTTGGATACAATCTTGCAGGTTGTTCAGAAGTTGCGTTCTGTTAATCCAGACCTGATATATGGTAAATCACATTAGTACTTCATTTACATATGAGTAATCAGAGTGTTGCAAACTGAAGATATTGTGTGAAGATATTGTGTTGCTTTTGAGTTTAATTAATGTGGATAATCATATCTTATTTTCCTATCCATTCATGCTTGTTTATAGTCTAGATTTCTTGTCACACTTGTCATGTTTACATATGGATCTGTGTTCACCAGTATGTGATCCAGTGATGGGTGATGAGGGCAAGCTTTACATTCCTCTAGAGCTCGTCTCTGTTTATCGTGAAAAGGTAAGCCTATGGAATGCAGTAAATTTGATATGGTTCAGAGTTGAATGCCAAGGCTGCAATTTTATAAAGCAAAAAGCCTAGCCAATTTTTGCATTTAGACACGTGGTATCAATGGCAAAATGCTCTTTGTATCTAATGACTTGATCTGTCCAACTGTTTGTTGTATATAAGGTTATATCATATATGCATCACAACCACTTATACAAACATTTATTCTTTTATTTATGGTATCAAAATTTATATTTGTTTTAGAATATTGAAGTATTGAAACCATGCAGTCGTTTAATTTCGCAAGTGTTGGGAGTTTTGTCATTATATATAATTCAAAATGAGATTGTGTTTTAGTGAAGCATTTCTATTCAAATACTCAAGTTATTATGTTCTCACCTTGTTGGGCCCCTAGATCACATGTTGTGGGTGTTGTTTGGATGCTTACAATTTGGTTATTTTCCCAATGAGACATTAATGTGTGGCATCACATGTGTTGTATTATAGTGGGACCAAACTAGGTACAAGTGGTACCTTGGGATCTATAATTTATAGATCTATATTCCATGACATTTTCAAAATGGGGACGGTGCGATGTGTTTTTGGAATTAATTTTTTGGGGACTGTAGGGGTGAACAATATAAATATTATATATATAAGGAAAATTTTACAATTTTAGCTGTATTATAGTGGGACCAAACTAGGTACAAGTGGTACCTTGGGATCTATAATTTATAGATCTATATTCCATGACATTTTCAAAATGGGGACGGTGCGATGTGTTTTTGGAATTAATTTTTTGGGGACTGTAGGGGTGAACAATATAAATATTATATATATAAGGAAAATTTTACAATTTTAGCTGTACATGACCTCAAGATTCTGGTTTACTCTTTCACATAAAACACCAAATTTGAGATTTAATGTTCATTATTCATTGATTCATGCATAGTTCATGGACTCGAACTCGGTAGGACAAAAAATTCTGACTTGGGAAAACTTGGCAACTTAAAAAAGTACTTAAATTTCTTTAAAAAGACAAATTCTTTTGCAAAATTCAGTTACAAAATGTATCAAATGAGTCTAGTAAACCATGGGGAAGTGTTTTCTATTAGATTTGAATACAAATAGAGTACAAAATCGGATCATCATGCAAATACAATAGCTAGTTTATAATTATTATGAATTTGTTATATTGTATTTGAAACTAATCATCATAAATTGCATATCTAGGCAAGTTAAAAAGACAAGTTTTTCAATTTTCCACTTACCCGTTCTAGTGAAAAACTGGGGGGTGGAGGGTCTAGTCCTCACACTTGGTTGCTGCTCCCCACTTGGTCTAGAAGATTGTGTTTGTGGCTACACTCTGGTACTAGATGGCAATGGGTCCTCTTCTACCACATCAATGTCATCTGATGACAATCCAATCTCTCCTGCTTTTGTTGCAGCCACACCTTCCATAGTCTGCCTCTTGAAATCAACAATGTCATCCTCTATAAACAAGTATGGCTGATCATCTTGAATGGTCCAATCATTATAGGGATCAATCTCATCCAAATCCATAAGCTGCTTTGATTTGTCCTCCACCTTTCTTGAGCTAAGCTGAAAGTTGTACTCGATAAAAACTAGGTCATTGAGGCATTGTTGAGTCAATTTATTATGCTTCTTTGAATGATGTCAAACAAATTCCAGTTGCCTTCACAACCAGAAGCACTACAAGGTTGAGACATGTAGAGGAGGAAATTTGCTACCCTTGAGTCTCTAGGACAAAGAAGAGTCTACAAGGAGTAAATGGTCCTCAACTACCTGAGGTACAGAAGCTCAAGTGACGGGATAAAATGATGAGAGTTCCAGAAACAAAAAGAGTAGGTCACAGAGGTTTTTTGGACAGATTGACAAGCTTTCGGCCAAGGACAACAGTGCTACGTGTTGGCATCTTGTACGGACCGAAAACTGAAACTATCATAGAAAACAACTTAAGTGACTACCAACAATCTGATTGCTAGGAAATTTCAAGAATGCAAGGAAGGTAATAGAGAATAATAGAACTAAAATAGAGTAAGGTAAACTAAGTGAAATGTAGATTAAATGGAATGTAGATGATGAAATGAAAGAAGAGAAAGAAAGCACTCACAACCAGCCAAGCAATGAAGCCTCCAACAAATAAATGTCTTCAATACTTGCACACATAAGACTGAGATAAAATGTTGGGGCTGTTTAGGGGCTTGCCTCAGTCAAACCCTCGTTTCGGTGTTTCCACCTCCATGGACAACCAGATAGATAGATAGATAGAAAGAGAAATAGACAAGATAGTAAAATGTAAAGACAAGGGATGTGCGAAATCCCAAGATGCTCAAAGACGTAAGACAAATAGTTACACCTGCAAGGCTTGAGGAAGCCATAGAGAAGGAGAGAGAAAGAAAGGTCCGTGAGAGCCAAGAGAGTTGTAAAGAGTGTTGTGAGAACTTTTGAAACTGCTATAGCAAGCTAGAGAGAAATAGAAGAGAGAATGTCCGAGAAAGAAAGTGCAAGAGAGATCAAGAGAGGAATGAAAATTCCAAGAGAGAGAGAGGAGTGAAAAGATTGATTTAAAAGTGAGAAGAGGAGGGAAAAGAAGGTTCACGAGCTGCTACAAGGCGCCTCGAGCCGTTTCCACTGACCAAGATAGGTGACAAGTTGCAAGATGCTCAGGAACGACTGTTTGAATGTTGAAATGTTGCAGGACGCTAGTGCGGCACATGGACGTCTGTGTGGTGTGCTATTGTGTAGACAAATCACACTAAAAAACGTTGGGAACGAGGAAAACACACGGTTTAACGTGATGTTGACATAAGAAGATGGCTGTTGAAAAAGGGTCTTGAGCATCTTGGGCGGGAAAAAGGCTAATGCAAGGGTTGATATGGGCCTACACAAATCCTAAGGGAGTGGACACGAAAGTGGATGCAAAAGTGTAGGTGAAATTGTCATGTGGTGTAATTTTATGACACTACAAGACAAAAGTTGGAGGGCTAACTTTTGGAGATTTGGGGTATTTCCACCCCAATCTTCTCATCAAGAACTTGCAAATAAGATTTTCAAGAGTTTGTAAACAAACAATATTTTATATTTTTATTGATAATTGTAATTTGTAACTTGCAAGATATGGTTTCACTTCTCCTTAGTTGGTGTTTGGGTGGATCTTCTATAGGTGCAAGTGATGGAAAGTTCAATAGTTCCATTCATGAAAAAGAGATAGCTTAACCCACCATACCCCCATTAAAAACCGCGAGTCAATGCATAAAAGCAAGTATTTGCTTTATTTCATTAGTGTTCTTTATATTACAAAGATATCTACATTTTTGTACCAGCCAATTGTGTATAGTGTAACCAAAGAACCAAAAAAGTCAAAAGGAGCAAACAACAAATTAATCCCTATTCAGTGTCCACCATACTCTAGACCACAGGCAATAGATTACGGTTGGTTTTGGAGATTCTCTAGTTTGGTCTCCACAAAACACTTAGGGACCTCCACCATGAGCTTTGCAATGAAATGAAAGTGTAGAACCGTTTTGAATTGCTTGAGGCATTGACAAAGCTTGCCTTGGTTCTCCAAGATTGTTTGAAGGTGCCTTATAACACAACTAAAATGCTCCTCTATTTGGAATATTAAAAGTTTAAATCTATTGAATCCTCATGTAACTGGAATGTACTAGTCATCAAAGAGAGCATAGATGCACATGAGAGGGAATGTGCCATGTTGAAAATATTGTGGGGGCTAATGGACTGACTTGGATCAATCAACACTTTCTTCATAGCCTCAAACACCTCATTTTCATCTATATCCACTTCCTTTGCCAATCCCCACAATCTAAGCATCCAAATTCCTAGGCAAGGGTTTTTAAGCTCCATGGCTATGTAATCTACAAAATGACCTACCACTATTTTTGCACTCCACCTTTCTAGATTGAGGACAAGGTCTGCTTCTTCGTCTACTTCCAGTCATTTCTTTCTTGTACCAATGTTGCCTTCCCATTGCTAGCACTAGGTTCAATCGCCATTGAAGAATGGAAAGTCCTTTATCTCCCACCTAGCTGCAAAATGAATATAACTCTAAGGCCATCTCTTAATCAGTCAATCACAGTATTTACACCACATAATTGCAAGCCAATCACTATAAGGAGTAATAATTGATGGATTCATTGTTCCATCTCATATGCCTCAAATGTAACTAATAATGACAGCTGAGACATCTACCTACTCCAAATCTGTCATTTTGTTTAATACAAACACATGTGAAATTATATTTTGGCCATTGAAAATACCATCGACTGGATCCTATTATTAGGAACTATTATATATTATATATTTATAAATTTATAAATTATTTATTTATTTTGTATATATATCTATAATACATATATAGATATTATTATATATATACGTATATATATAATAATATCTATACGTATATATATATTATATATATTTATAAATTATATTTTGGCCATTGAAAATACCATCGACTGGATCCTATTATCAGGAACTATTATATATTATATATTTATAAATTTATAAATTATTATATATTTATATTGTGAATTAAAATCTCTCTCTCTCTCTCTCCATATATTTAGATTTTAACAACCATACTCAGCTGTAGTAAACTTGGGGGAAGATCACCATATTAGCATTTGTGAACCCCAAATGCATACCCAATCCTGTATCCAAATTGGCAACTTAGCTTTGGTGCATTATGTAGAGATATGCATTTGTCTTTGTATAGATTCGATATTGATGGGATATACAAATTTTTGTTATTTACTTTGAGACGTAATTTTCTGGTGTATATATATATATATACCTAGACCTTGAACACATAGCCAGTCCTAAACCCATATTGGCAACTTAGCTTTGGTGCATTGTGTAGAGACACGCTGTACAAATTTGATATTGATTGGATACACAATTTTTTGCTATTTACTTGGGGATGTCATTGTCTGAATATGAATGGTAGACACCTTTCTTGCTTGTTTTAGATTTTCTTTATGTTTGATGTAGAGTTGTCATCCTACTTTTGTAGATAGATGTGCTACTTTGATCCAGTATTCTTGGGCTTTTTGAATGATATTTGGAGGCGTTGTCTGGGTGTTGGATGGTTTATGACTTGGATGCATTGGAGATGGTTAATTTAGATTCCTTGCACTTTATCTATAGTCAACTCTTCATAATCATATACTTTCTTTGATTCTATTGCCATAGGATTCTTCTTGAGATGCTTGTGATGTTGCATTTGATGCTGGTGTTAGTATTTGTTCAGATCATATGATTCTACAGTCTTCTTGTAATAAACCCTGCAGGGTGTTAGCTCAAATATATAGGAAATTTTTGTGATCACTCAAATTTGAGCTCTTTTTGATCACCAAGTTCTCGATACAGGCAAGGTGAAAGCATAAGGAGATTAGAACAAGGACAGAGGAATTATATGAAAGATGTTGGTGGCTAGCCAATCAACTTAAAATGAAGCAGAGTCATAGAATCACTCGAGCCAAAATCATTGATAGTGAGTGCAAATCTTGATCAAGCCAAACTGGTTGAATACAAGCAGGATTATGTCAATGCCAAAATGGCAGACGAACTCACTTGATTGCAATACATGCCATTCAAAGTGAAGAATATACTGAAAATAGAAATGGGATCTAGCGGATGAATTGATTAGGATCTATTACAATTAAAACAGTATTTGGTGGTACTACCATCCAAGGATCTTCAACTATAAAATGAAAAGGTAAACCGATTAGTATTACAATATTTGATTTGGAAAGCTCTTACTTTCGTCAACTATTACATTTAGGTATTTTGTTAAACAATTTATCCATCTCCATAAGTAAGCATTTTTGTCAAACAGCTAAGAACCAATGCAAGAAATTAATTAGCAGATTGTGAGAACCATATGAAAGTTGTTGCTGGTATTACTTGCAGGTCTGCATGACTGAGAAATAACAGAAAATATTCACCATATAGCATTACAAGATAGCTGCAATACATCTCTGAATATGATGACTTGATAAATTGAAGAAGTATGGTCCTCGATGTCTTATATAACCCTCATAATAGTGAACTTAGCCATGAGGTCTGTTGTAGCAGATTGTAAGAACAAAAAAACTTATGCAAACTTAGCCAATGCAAGGCTTTCACAATTGTTATGCCCCTTCCTTCACACAGAACCAAACATTATGAAAATCTTCAATGCTAAAATCCAGGGAACCAATATATATCACGCTACAACAAAAATACCATTCAAAGACTTATTATTCTGAAGATATATGGCACCCAGCATATAGAAAAATTAGGACCAATTCTTAGATGTTGTGGGACCCACAAAGGAAATTTACGGTAGCTAAAGGAATGTGATTCCTTGTAAAAAAACATACAAAACATTGTGGTAGGTTCTGACATTAGAATCTAGTGTGTCAGGGCAGTTCCCTTTGACTGCAACCCAACAAAATAAATTATAGTGCTCATTCAAACACTACAGCCACTAATCAGACGGTAGCTGTATTTATTATGATTCCCAAAAACATTGCGAACTGCTTATAAGAGCACAACAAACAGAGGAATATTAGAGATGCCTTTATATATATATAGACCTCATACTCCAGCAAAGTTAAAACAACAGACAATATGATCCATCAGAGAAATAAGAGCCTTCAAAACTTAATAATATCACTCTTCAAGAGTTGGACCAGAAAATAATAGACTTTCTCATGATTGGTATGACTTGCAAGCTGTGTAGAGCATTGCCGCAAATTACTGGAATAATAATATAATTCTATATACCCAAAACTGAAAGCATAATAGGAAATCACAAACTGAAACAACAACTGAAACCTGAAAATCAACAAACCCTCAGTCCAAAACTTTGAAAATTGAATAAACTCTGAAACCACACACACAAAAAAACAGAGCATTGAAAAGTTGAAAACAAAGTCTGATGAAGATCTCTGTCAATCTCTAGATGAGATTGCACTGAAAACTAGGAGGGTTTTTGTTGTCAGGAAAGGAAGAGAATGAATGTGTGTTCATTCTTGAAAATGTGATTGCTTCAAAAAGTATGTGTAACCCTTTTTCCAAAGTACTCTTATTTATTTCTCAAGTTATAAAATAAATAAATATTAAATAACTTTTATCACCTTTTGTACCATAGGCTTAGTGACTTGAAATAGTATTTATCTTTTTAAATAATTTAAATATAATGCTAGAATTTTAATTTTGTAATAACTTTAATATTTCTTCTTGTTAATTTACCCTTTTACCACCTTATTTAGCCTTTGGGGAAAAAAAATGATGTAATGGTGATTCGACTTATATGGGAAGGGACATATTTCGATCTCTCAGGTAGTGTGCAGAAATGTTCATGCTCTAGGGTTGGAATGATTAAATGATACAGTTTGATATATGATTTCACTACGTTTCATATTAGGTTTAGATCTTGATGTACACATTTCTGATTACATTTGTTTCCAATTTTTGGAAGGTTGAGGATTGCTTATTAAGTTATTGGTATCTTGTTAAAGGAAAGGTCTATGAAAAGAAACTAGTTCAGAGCTTCAGCTCATGGAAAAAACCATTTATTCTCCAGAGCTTCAGCTCATGGTAAGAGGCTAGAGCTATGCAATCAGCTCACCTTTTTCTTCCTGTAGGCTAAAGGACCTTAAAGGACAGGTGTTCAGTGTGCCAGGGATTTGGAACTTATAGGACCTCTTTTTCTTTCTCCAGTAGATTCTGTTGCTTAAAGGTTTGCCTTGTTAACCCCTCTCTTAATGATGCTCTTGGATATGACACAGTTGTGGCCAGTTTTCTGTTAGGTGCTGTTGAGAATTAGAGTTTTTGATTCATCCCAACATCATAGCTGAAAATGATAACAGTGGAAGGTGAGTAGCTAGTGCCAAAATTGTGCTTTATACCCTTCATTAGTATCAGGATATTTGAATTTGCAATGGCTAGTGCTGCTTGGATAAGGCTAAGCATATGCAAAGTGCCCAAGAGCTGGGCTTGCAGAGACATCTAAGTCTAATTTACAAAAGTTAGGAGGATACACAGTGATCAGGGCCATGTGAACATGCAGGTATTTACAAGAATGAGACATTTGCACAGACAAGAGATCAATGATGAGAAGTGATTCTCATCAGGTTTGGCTATCCAAACCCTTTTGGAATGGTTGACATCCTTTGTGCTATGTCATTGGTGATTGGTGTCATGAATGTTTTATAAGTCTTTTTTTCAATTGAACGAAAGCAAACTTCACTTTTAAGACTAGGGGAACTGAAATTATATCTTTCTGCAGTTCATCTTTGAATTATGTATGCAAACTAGGGTATATTTGCTTTCTTTTCGTCCTTGACTGGAGCTTATTCTGATTTTAGCTGGTTATGATTTTTTAATTGGTTGATTTTGTTTTGGTTCAATGCCCTTTCATTTGTGTGTTTTTATTCTGTTTGTCCCTGTACATTGACCAGTGTGTTTTAGATTATGTATGTTTGCTATTTGTAAGCTTTTATGCATTTGGTATGTATCAGTCTACGAGGTATGCTCTTGCTCTGCTATTTTTTGCACATGAAATTAATTGATTATGTTGCATGGAGTGGATTGTGTCCTCCAAAAGTATTTAATTGATAGTGATTATGATTATTGGTGTACCTAGATTATCAGATATGTGATTAAATATAAAGATTAATGTGAGTTCAACAAAGCAAAACATAAGAAAATAAAGAGGTTTAGAAGAGGCAAACTGAAAGATTCAATGTATCTGTTTCATATGTCTTTCAACATCTATTCATATTGATACTTTTGGGTTGTGCTTTTGTATTTTTCAATGCTCATGCCACTAATACCTCCTATTCCTTTCATTGCTTGTAACTATTATTTAATCATTAGCTATTCGTTCTGTCTAAACATTATCTGCCTGTGTCAGCTCTATTTCTCTTCCTACTAAAAGTAGTCAGATGGAGTGAGTTGGTAAGTTGCAAGTAAACTGATTGAACTGAGTGGCACATGTAATTTCATGAGTATTGAAACTAGCTAATATGTCGTAAGCTGTGAGTTTCAAAAGTTTGTGTTATATTTTATTAGACTTCCAGTAAGACGGTGCAGGGGAGTTTACACTTGATGGGCTAATATATGCAGTAGCTATTACCACTGTATTTATCTTTCATTCTATAGATGTGCTTTATTTATTTCCATAGATTGCTTGTGTACCATGCTTAGGCATCAAACTAAGATAGATATTTCAGTGGTTTATTTATAATGGGCTTTATTTATAATATTTCACTTCTTTTATTTTTTATTCTAATCATTTGTCACTTTGTAGCTCTATCTATGGATATTGTATGCTCTATTTTAGGGCTTTCACTTTTATTTTCCATATGTAGAGAAGTACTTACTCTGTTTTACAGGTTTCCTTTTAGTGACAGCAGTCAGGTTTCTGTCATTTTTCTGCTTCAACAGTCTGATATGTGTGTCTCTATGTTCTAGGTAGTCCCAGTTGCTTCAATGATCACCCCAAACCAATTTGAAGCAGAGCACTTGACAGGTTTAAGGTAGTAATGTTCTGCTTTTTTAATATTGAATTAATTTAAAAGATTACCTATGGTTTATTTTTGTTTCTAAACTTTCTTCTGAAGGACAAAACAATTTAGAATTCGTATTATTCAATTTTAAGTTTATATAGAACTTATCTGATATGTTGCATAGTTGGTTGCTAAGTCACAAAGTTTGCCGAATTTCTTTGTACAAATTCAAATTTGGTTAACTTCACTGAAAATTAAAAAATTGTTCGGAATCATCCCAAAAGTTGTGCATGATGATTTTTAATGTCAGGGCTTTTTTTTGAAAGGAGTAAATGTTTTTAACCTGGAGCTATGAACTGGTGAGGTCACAAACGGGGGACCTCATCCCTATTGTAAACATTTAACAATAACACCTCAACGGGGTTTGAGCCTTGATGGCAAGAACAACATCACAATTTAACCATCACACTATGCCACTATTGGCAATGTTAGGGCTTTAACTTATAATAAAAAAACAAATAAATTTGCATCCGCTGTGGTTTCTGCTAATGTTTTTTTCACTCACTATATTAATATTTTTTTGCTTGCTTGCTTGTTTGTTAGGTTTTTTCTGCTTGTCTTTGTATGTTTTCTACCTATGTCAGCTTGTGTAAAAGAACAAGATTGCAGCCACTGTTTGTTTTCCACGATTTGGTCATTGATTGCACCCATTGTTTGCTATTTGCTGTTTACTGTGGCAGAGGTTGCTTCTATTTGATCATAAATTGCTGTTGTTTGATTGCAACTCTACAGCTGTTTGACACAGGCAGGGTTGCAAGGTTGCTGCTGGTTGATCATGAGTTTGCTGCTGTTTCATTGTGGGCTGAACTATTGCCAAATTGTGATAGCTTTCATTTCTTTGCCTGTTGAGGTTTTTTTCGAATTTAGTTTAAATGTTAAGTTTTGATTTTAGCTTTAGTTTTAGATATAGGGGAACTCTATAGGGCCCCATCCTAGCTACATAAAACCATACAACTATAACAACAGCTAAATTACAGTAGCAAACCTTAATAGGGCGTAATAGTGCCACAAAACAACCAAAAAGTATGCATACAGAAAAGCAAGCCAAAAGATAGATACATATCACCACTCAAACATAAGCAGGTCAACAAACATTTTGCTATCTGCATGCCCTGCACCACCTCCCAAATGATCAAAATGCAAACACTCATATGCTTAGTTATATTCTCCTAAACCCAACACTGGGATCAATTTCACTTTGGCTTTAGGTTGCTTTGCTGTATTAGATAGTCAATGAAATTTCAATCCTTGCACTATGGAGTTCCTTCGTTCAATCCATGTTAGAAGATCCTATTCCAAAAATGGCATAGTATACCTACTAGCACTTTTCAAAGCTCCTTTTTGCACTGAAATAACCATATTATGCATCACCGTGTTCATATCCTGCATATAATGTTCTGGAATATCCACATGAATCTGCAGCTCTTTCATATTTGTTCTCATCCTTTGTATCCTGTACTCCACCTCAGCACCATCAATATTTTGTTTTTCTTTTTTATTGTTTGGTTCTACCCATTCCCAATCTGCACCTTGAATTTCTTCCTTTGTTTCTCAAATCTGGTACTGGAAGTTCTTATATATCATTTCTGAGCTCCACATTCCTTACCATCTACTTCAGGTTCTTTCTGAATTCTGCTAGTATCGCAGCCTGCAAATGAAGCAATCCAATACCTGCCAAACTCTCTTGCCCTAGAATGGCCTTCAAAATCCTCAAATTCACTGAAAAGTTATGG
>VDFB02150833.1:0-38279 GCA_007258455.2 Sequoia sempervirens
GTAGAATTGGTAGAAGTTAGAATAGAGACAAGTTAAGAAGTAGCTTAGTATAGATTGATGAGTAGTTGAAGAAGGAAAGTTTTCCTTAAAACTTTGTAAGAAAGTATTGTGAACACTCTCCCAATAAAAAGAATTTTCATTGATGATGAATTTCGTCTTTTGTTGTGAGTAGCTAGCAAGGTTTCTTCGTCCTTCTGATTCGAGTAGTGACTTAAAGTAGTATAATTTTCATTCCATGCAAGTAGATGTTAGTTGTGGAATGTGGTGTTTGATCTAAGCAACTTCGTCTATCCATACCACTAGTGTATTTGCTGATGGTGAATGCGCTTTGTGTGGTCAACTGGAATATCATGTACTTAACTTCGATCATGATTTGTATGTCTATATGCGTCGTTGTGATGGTATTTTCATGCTAAGTTGTGATCTGAACACCTTGAACTACTCCTCTGAAGATTGCACCGACTCCGTGGAAGCTGTCCGAGGTGAGGCAAAGCGAAGTCTGGTTGAAAGTTTGCTGAAGTTGAGCTCCACATCCTACACTTAGAATAGATTTAGACTCTCTAAACCCTACAACCACTTTAAATTCAGTACTTTTTGATTAGAATAAGAGACCCGCGCTTCATAGATAAATCTTTCGAGTATTTGAATTCCTTTCTCCGCTGCCGAACAATTCCGTAAGTCCCCTTGAAATACCAGCAAATCACATCAATTAGCGAGACTATTAGATCTTGAAAAGAACGGAGTTATGAACTTTCTTGCAATCTTAGCATCGCGGGAATACTTTGATCAAGAGAATAGGGTAGCTGTTGGCGACTTTTATTACTGCGTTGAATGCTTGATCGCGAAAAACACATCCAGGGTCATATACCCATATAACATTTATATATTGGTCTAATATAAGGTTATAAAATCTTATATATATTATATGCTTTATTAAGCATATCCCATTTAAAATAATTATTGTCTAATAACTATTAGATTACTGATTATTTATAAATGGTAGTTTTCAATAGGTGTGAGCAATACCCTTTCAGTATTTTTTCACCCCTTCTCTTATATTTAAGGAGGTTCTCTCTCATTGAGAGCAGGTAAGAATTGGAGTTTTTGCACAAGACTTTAAAACCCATGTGGAAGTGAGGAGAAGTAATATCCCCAAGTTCTGTCTATAATTTTATAGACAATTTTGTAAATGTTTTATAATCAAATGATGCTTTATGGGGTCTTTTTACCTAAAAGGGTTTTTTCCCCATGTATATATTATATAATGTGTTGAATCTGTGCACCTTGTAATTATCATTTCATTTATCTTGTTTTTTATTTGTGATAATTAGTAACCTAAGATCCTAATTTCTAACACTTATTTTCTACACACACACTTAAAAATTCATATTTTTGTGCATAAACCACACAAGCAATAAGCAACATTTCATAAAAGGTTAATTTGGAGGTTGGTATTTGACAAATTTTATATTTTTTCTTATTGTTTGTGTGGTTGGATTTTAGTAGACACCGCTTTTCATACACATGGTAGAAAGGTTGTGCCTGGATTTGGACCATATAACGGTAGTGGGTTTGAACATTAATTTAATAGGTTGAGAATTAATAAACCACATTCATAAAAGATTATATATATGAAATTAATATATAACTCTTCTATATGAGGCCTATTTAAACCAAACATCTAGAGAGGACTTTGATATAGGCCCCCACCTTAATAACTAGTGTTATGATTAATCCCTTTTGCTGGCTGCTGTATGTAATGATCAGTCCCTTTTGTTGGCTACAGACTTGAGATGAGCATAAATTTCAGAAGGAAACGTTGATGCCTTGAGTATTTAAAGGAACAACAAAAAAAACTTTACCTTTGATCAATAGAAGCCAAAATTTGTTTTATTGCTTGCTTTAGCACACTGAACAAATAATATAAGAAGATTCCAATTAGGGAAGAATGTTTTTGGACAATTCCCAATACAAAAGATGTAATGCCTCAATTTCATCTTTACTCAAATCATTTCAAGAACACCATTTGAAGCATTATCTTATGAAAAAATATGTTGCTTCAATACAATTTGAATTGGGGTAAAACTAAATAACACCTCAACAAATATGACTATTGAATGCTTTGGGATTTCAGGGTACAAGTAAACCACAAAAAATACAAACTATTTAGAATAACAATACAAAATCACATGTAGATTCATAACCTGCTAAAGTAACCATAAATGATTACCTTAAATGCAATTAACCAACAAAACCCCCCTTTAAAAGGTATTTCTTGTAGAATATTATCAAAAAGAGAAAGGAAGAAATTATATTAATGTTCAGAAGTTTTTTTAAAACGTATGTTTCTTCTTAGAAGGTCTACTTAACCCTTTCTAAGACTATTGGAACAAGACCCATAGCTTGTTACAGTATAATTTCTGGATTTGATTATGTTTTTGTTTTTCATCAACATTTCAAATCACCCTTCGTGATTCATCATCAGGATAAGAGAGAGCTAAGGAGAAAAAATGATTTGCTGCAGACCAAGATGAGCTAAAAAGAGAGAGGGAGGAGAAAAGGGAGGAAGAATGAATTATCAATGAAAGGAAAAGATGAGTGAGACACAAGATATAATGGTATAAGGAGTATTTACTAATTATCAATTTAGCATAGGAATAATGGATGATAGACATCTATTTATCTCAATTATCAATTTAGAGTGATTTTATCTCATGTAGGCCTCCTAGTATACGGAGGTAGGCCTACATTGAATACATCAGGCCATAAAGTAGGGCCTACAATTGTGGAAGCTAAGGTAAATATTGGGTCTAAAGCAAGTCCACTATAACATTACCAAGATCATCACATAAATTGGTATTTCATGGGGGTTATAAATTTAGGTCTAGAATCAAGGAACTAGACAAGTCCAAGGGGTTGAGCTTAATTGGTTAAAGCATTGATTTATCATTGTGTAATAACCCCAATATTTATATATGTGATTATATTCTAAGTTTAAAATAAAGATTTAAACTTACCTAAACATCAATGGCCAACTCTAATATATGGCGATTCACAATATTCACAGTTGAGCATTACGTGGCACGATTTGTAGTACATATTGCTATGTATCTATCCTTCATCGAGGGACGGCTGTGGTTGTTCAAAATAGCCTAAAACCATTGATGGATGAGGGATAACTGATATTGTTTGAAGTGACTAGGAAGGCTGACGATATTAACCACCCTCGATGATAGTAAAATGGTTATCGACATATCTATGTTTGAGAGTTTCAGAATTGATCTTATGGCGTGTTATTGCTTGAGTGCATTAAAGGAGCCCAAAGATATTCGATTATCCTACATTGGTTGGAAGCATCATATGATGATTATTTACTCCTATCTCGACAATGTATTATCGACCAATACTGTCACGATAGGGATGATAGTGTTTGGAATTTATGTCAGGAGTAAGGAAGCTGCCTAGATCATCGGGGCCGCTATTCAGCTGTCTATATCGAATGCCTTTACCATCAGATAATCTCCCAAACTACTCCGACACCTTATGGAGGCGATGAGCATTATTTATAATACAGCGATGATTGATATGGCAATGATTTACTTAAGACAAGGGAGCGATTAATCACCAGTGGCAATCATTACTAGAGGGCAGAAATTAATAAAATAAGAAAGCACCGATTATTATTACTTAATACAGCGATCAAAGTAATGAAGAATTTAAGAAAGGTGACGGGTGAAAAGCAGTGTCCCTTTGGAAATTGATATGGAGAAGTGGTGTCTCCTTTCAAAGAGACATCAAGGTATAAATGGAATAAGGAATAGAGAAAGGAAGCATGGATTTAGAATATGAAGCATTAATACATTATTGTAAAGCAGATCAGGGTGCTCCTAGGGAGCCATTGGTCCTCAAGTCAGGCTGCACATTAATTGAAGAAGATTCAGACACTCAGCCCATTATTGAATCGCATGATTTAAAGACTATATCTGGGACAGCGAATAAGATAGACATCAACTCACGATAAATGTTTATGCATGAAATCAGATAAGCTAAATCAGAAACTGTATACAATTCGTAGTGTCTATCCTGCATTTTAATATCACTATAATTGCGGACTGTTTATATCAGAATTTATATCAGATACTTACTCATTTCTATCAGCATACCAATTATTATTATCAATAAAAATATAAGGCTAATAATCAAGTTAAAATAGCCAAGATGGCTGCTCTTTAAAATCTATCATTGAAACTATTGATTCCAGACCTATTTTAATACTTTGATTTAAGAAGACTAAAGGCAAACTTAAGACAAATCTATAATGGGTCATTACACATTGTGGAGATCCAAGTTCGAATTCCAAATGGACATCTAATATGGAAATCTAAGTTGTGACTCTTGGTCTTCCATAGTTGGCTTCTAATATGGAAGTGATTTCTAAATAAGTGGATTTCTAAGTTGTGACTCTTGTCTTCCATAGGTGGTTTCTAGTATGGTTGCTCGAAAGAAGCTGATATTAGTCTCATGGTTGTGCTCGAAAAGAGCTTGTATTGGTCTTATGTTGATGCTCATGTGAGCAAAAATAATTGTAAACGATAAGCAATATAAAAAAAAAGGATCTAGACAAGGCAAAATTGCATTGGAGTGCAATTGTACACCGAAATCTTTATTTAATCTTGACTTGGAGGAGAACCACTTTGCATAGTCCTTGGAAACTATACTTGCAACAACCTTGGAGAAAGTCAAGATGATTCCAGTGTCCTCTCTAATGAAGAAGACAACATCCATAAGTCTAGAAAGAAAGTTCAAGTTTGCAATTTGCAAGGTGACTAAAGCAGTTGTTGAATCTCCAATGAATTAGATCTCTCTCACAAGTTCCCTTTTGAATGGGTTAATTCAAATGTTGAATAAAGAAAAGATTGTGCTAGCAATTTTGGAGTTGTTGAAACTAGCCTTGCAATGACATTTTGATGACAATTGTCCTCATAGAGATAAAATGATAGCACTTGTATATCTCCCAAAGAATTTGAAATTTGTATTTATATCAATCACTTCCATTTGCAAGCCAAGAGTGTGGATTGCCCACAATCATAAGCCCTACAATCCAGACTTGTTAGCTAAGGAAACCTAAAAAAGAAATACAAATTCATATGTAGGTTTAGTAGGTAGTGAATATCATAAATATCATGTCACGAAAAGGTTGTGGGCACCAAAAATATACTAAGTCAAGAATCATCACCAACATACTCATTCCTAATTATTGAAGGAAACACAAGGGTTGCCAATCAACAACAAACTAGAGAGGGAAGATCACCAAAACAAAAACCAAGGGCTGAATGAATTGGTGAAGGTCGTCAAAGGCGAGTTGAAGTGGAAGACAACTAGATCCCACTCAGCACAATGTCTTAGATATCGTGAATCTACTATGGTGTGGTAGGTTTGAGAGGATAGATGTTGATGTAGGGAATGGTCCAAGTATGTTGGTGGCAAAACCCTAGTTGGGGGTAGGCATATAAATACCCTAGTGCTAACTGTTTGAAGACACTTCAAAGGTAGGTTTTGGCAAATGATTTTGCTAGGAGAAGAGGACAATCATGGGCAGAGAACTAGGGATCCATTGGAAAATGAGGAAGCTCGGCTAGAGAGCTCTTATTATAGCATTTGTAGGGATAGAATAAGCTAAGGGTGATGGTGGATTGCCACCTGGCAATTGCTTCATTAAGCTTATGGGCACTGGGTCAACAATTAGATGAAGGAAATTATATTATTGGTTGTGGATGGTAATTATACTACAATATAATGGAAATTGATGCCATATCTCATCTCTTGTTTTTGAGATGTGTATAATGTATATGCATCGCAGTAGATGGTAGCAATCTTCACTTAGATAGCTAGATCTAGACCTAGATCTTGGGGAGGTGTAGTGTAACTAGCAGGACATCCTAGAAATGCTCGGCTAAGGAATTGAGAGCTAGCAAAGGTGACTATTGATGTAAAAGCAACCAATCTACAGATATAAAGTTTGTCTATGCCTATCCATCCATTAATTGTCAAAACTTGTTGGCATCTATTCATTTATGGAAAATTTTGTGCATCAATTAATCAATTATCAAAGCTTGTCGGCAGTTATCCCTTAAAGCTTGTAAGGCATCTCTATTCATGGCCAAAAGAATCATGCCATGCTAAAAAAGAAGCCTGAGAAGGGATCAATGCTTTGGGTGCATATCAACTAGTATCACTTTATTCTTGTGGATTTCCCAGTTGTTGGTCTAAGCAGAACTAGTATATCTTATGAGGACTCTATTTCTGCCTCTACATTTCCTTTAATAACCAGGCATTGAGTACCTTGGAGATATCACAAAATTCTCGGTCACTTCCCAGTGACTCTTCTTTAGCACTTGCACTAATTAGGAAACAATGAAAGCAACAAAAGACTTACTGGGTCTGTTTTGATTAAGATAAATAAGATTGCCAACAGGTTTTCTGTAAATGGTAGCATTAGCTTTGTATAATTTGTGAACTTAAACAACATACTGGTATGGAGTTTAGCAAGCCTTACAGTTCTCCATAGTATATATCTGTAATAAGTCAAGTGTGTATTTGGTTTAAGGAAAAAAATAACAATAGGCAAGTAATCCAAATTCCAAGAAAATAATGCATGAGCCCTAGAATGGTCATTTCAAATGTTGTATTAAGTTCAAATTATTTTAACCATGTCAATCATACCTATTGTAAATATGGTCCGAGACAGAGAAGGCAAAATAATTAAAAACAATATGATATGTTCTTCTTCATACTTGTTGTGACCTTTTCACACATCACCCCATTCAAAATGGGGACCCCCTAATTTTTGCTCCGTTTGGGTCTTTTGGTTTGGTTTTTGTTTGGTTTTCCCGCTGTCTCTCTTTTGCTTCGTCTGTCCTTCCGGGGGTGTGCCCATCTGAATTGAAATGTTGACTAAGTCTGTGAAATTAGGGTTTGCATTCTTCAGGCCAGTTTGAAGTTAATTTGAGTGAGCGAATTGAAGTTTGAGCTTGGCACTGTAGTCAGGAGGCTTCCAACAAGTTCCCATCAAATTTCACTGAATTCTGACAACTTACTATTTTTAGTAAGTACTCAATTTGGGACATTTTCTCAGCACTTTTGAAATTCTGACTGCTACACTGCATTCAGAACACCTTAAGCTACTACCTGCAAATTTTGAGCTAATTCTGACAAATTGCTATTTTTAGTAGTCCCGACTTCGGAAGCTATTTTTAGGGTTTGCATGTGTGCTTTTTCAATGCATGTCTGGAGAATCTTTCTGGGTTTTTTGAGACCTTTGTGATGATATAGCATGCAAATCGAGATGATGACTTTTTAACAGTATTGCCTTCAAGAGCAAATTTTAGGGTTTGCATGTATGATTTTTTGATGCATGTTAGGATATTTTATGGGTTTTTCGAGAGCTTCGCAACGATGTGACATGCAAGACAAGCTGATCATTTTTCAAGAACTTGCTATTTTTAGCAAGTGCTCGCATGCAGACCAATTTTATGGGTTTTTCTAGGTTTTTTGAGATCTCTCGGGCAATATAACATGCAAACACATCTGGCCGGTGGTTGGTCACTTTTTCAGGCATTTACTATTTTTAGCAGGTTCACTCCAGTAGCTCCCTAACACTTTAGTCTCACGAACAAAGCAACATGCAACAAAAACGGGGTCAAATGGAAGTCATTTGAGTCGCATGCAAGTCAGATTAGGGTTTCCGGCTTCGGGACTCAAAATGAGGGGTAAAACTCGAGAAAACTGAAAAACTGATGTATCCCATCGTGATTAGCATCTTTCAAGCAGTCCACTAGTAAAATTTGAGCGCAATCCAACTACTTACTATTTATAGTAAGTCACCTCCAGAACAAGGCTATAAATAGCAGGTCAACACGAAGCACCGGTGTGAACAAGTCAAATAGGTCATGAGGATTCGATGGAGCAAATTTCAAGTCAATCGGAGTCGCAGAAGTATGAGAATCAAGGGTTTACTAAAAATAGAAGGTTAGGGCGAATCAGTTGCAAAGTTGGCTAAGTGTTCAGACGGGTTCAAAGTCATTCAAAAAAAATGGAAGTAGCACCTGTCATATGTGCCCCAGGGATCATGGAGGCCTGAAAACTTGCTAAGGCGTTGAGAATTTCTCCACCACCCTCTAAATGTGCCTAAACTGAGGAGAGGCAAAGAAAATTATTTAAGTGTTTGAAAACGTCAGCAGGACCCCTAGAATGCGCCCATGAGGAATGAAGGAGAAGTGGAATTTTTTCTAAGTTATGAACTGGAAGTTCTATCCCCCAAATGCGCCCAAGTTGGATACATGAAAGAAAACATTCCTAAGGTGTTGGAAGTGGAATGACAAGGAGTCAAATGCGCCCCAGACATCATGGAGGCCAAAAAAGTTTCTAAGGCATTGAAAATTCCCTGACACACCCTCATATGCACCCTTGATGGAGGAGGCTGAAGAAAAGTTTCTAAGGCATAAAAAATTCCCTGACACACCCTCAAATGCGCCCAACATGGAGAGGAGGTGCAAGAAATTGGCTAAGGCAAGTAAAAACTAGTAGTACTCCCCCTGAAATGCACCCAACATGGAGAAGAGGTACAAGAAATTGGCTAAGGCAAGTGAAAACTAGTAGGACACCCCATGAAATGCGCCCAACTTGGAGGATGATGAAGAAAAACGCCTAAGTGATGAGAAGTTGCCTGACACCCCTCCATATGCGCCCATCTAGGAATAAAGGCGTGAAATGTTTCTAAGTGGTGATAAATTGGCAGGCCACCCTCCAAAATGCGCCCAAGGTTGAGAAGGAAGCATGGAAATTTTCTAAGTGTTGAAGAATAGCAGGAGAGGGGGTCAAATGTGCCCAAGTCACCAAGTCATAGAGGAGGCATCAAAATTTGTCTAAGTCAAGAAAATTCCTCCACCACCCCTCAAATGCACCCAAACAAGCAGGGAAAAGGACAAAGTTTTTGAAATTCCTTGACCTCACCCAATATGCGCCCACCAAGGAGGAAGAGGTTGGAAATTTGTTTAAGTATCGAAAATGGAAGCACAAGACCCCAAATGCGCCCAAGGTTGTGGAGAAGAGTTGAAAATTTTCTAAGTATCACAAGATGGAGGCCACCTCATGGAAATGCGCCCAAGTGCTGAAGGAGAGATGAGACTTTGTTAAGGCATTGAAACTTGAAGTCCCCCACCCCTAAATGCACCCATCATGGAGACATCAACTAGAAAAAAATTCTAAGTTTGAAAAATGGAAGTCAAGGAATAAAGAGTATGCTAACCTTAGAAAATAAAATATTTTTCAAGGGTAGAAAAATTAAATGTACCCCTTCGTGTCTACACATGAATAATATAGCTAAAAAAAATATTTTTGAGGGGGAGATCTTTTTGTGGGTTTTGGATATTTTCAAAGGGGAATAATTTTTGAAACTCTCCACACCTTACTTGAGATTTTAAAGTGGAGATTTTAAGTGGGTGCCTGGTTGATGAAATTTCCTAGATAAAATAAAAAAAAATTCTAAGGCAAAGGGAGAAATATTTTTGAAAGTAAAATGCCTTGGCTTACAAATTGACGATGGATGCTTAAGTGATTTTTTTTTTTTTTGATGAAACTTCTAAGGGGGAATAATTTTTCCAAAGCCAGAGTGAAGATGAAATAATTTTGGGATAAATTTTCCTAAGGCATTTGATTTAATATTTTCAAAGGATGATTTCAAAAATGCAAATGAAGTAAAGCACGCCTATGCCATGAGGGTGAAATTTTCAAAATTCTAGAGGGTCAAATATTCCAAATTTCAGGTGACAAGTGAGGTGACTGCTAGAGGAGGGAAAATTCGAATTCCTGCAGAGCAGTGGAGGAAATTTAATGAGTCTACTAAAATAGGCGTTCTTCTGGAAGCCAAGGTATTCTCAGATCTAGTTATAAGAGCTTTGAAATTTTTTCATCTCTCCTCATAGCTGCAAGTGCAAACTTGAAACTTAGAGAGTAAAGAAAAATCGAAGTGTGAGGAGAAGTTGTTGAAGTGAGCTAGTTTGGGCTAAATTTTTTCTAAGTGCCGGAGGTTGTATTGCTGCGGGAGAAATTTCTAAGTGTTGAGAAGATATTGACTTTGCTGGAAATTGTTGAGGTTGGAAGTTCGAAGATTCAGTGCTGAGGCTTCTCATTTTCAAAATTCAGCTGGCAGTCTCAAAGTGATATTATTTTTCTAAGTTTTATTTCTAATGACTATCTTTCATTTCTGCAGGATTCCTGAAGCAAATAGAGGTGCGACTGCAAGAGATACAAATGTTGAATCCAAAAAGGAAAATGCATCCAGATAGGCTGTAATCAAGAAATTGAGCAAGTCTTTTCTTCCAGAGTCAAAGTTTTCTTCAAAGTTGGGGAAGTTGAGTGATACAAACCTTGGCTCTTTCAATTTGGAGGCTTTTAGAAGGAGAATGCTGGGGATAGGAGGCCATCTCCGTCAGTTACTTCACACAATATTGTCAAAAGTGGACTTTATGCAGTTGTTGGTTTTCCACTAGCAATTTAGTGTCCTGAACTGATTATGGAATGCGCTAATTGTTACAACTCAAAGCGAAGAACTATTGTTTCACTTGATGGCAAGTTGTTGGCCAATCTCACGCCTGAAGCTATTGGAGAAGCATTTGGAATTCTTGCCTATGAGAAGATGGTTTACAAGACGAGAGAAAGGGCTGAAAGAATGTATGCTTCTACATTTGAAAGATGTGCTGATATGATAAACTCTCGCTAAGGCCTAAGCCTACTCGCACAAAGTTGCCGAAACAGATAATCTCAGATGACTTGAAGCAAGAATATTGTGACCTGATTATGATGCTCAACAGAGTTGGAGGGAGCCCCCAATCATTCATCTTTGAGCCATGGATGTTTTACTACATCAACGTTGTGCTGGAAGGCAAAGAACATGTTGACTGGGTGGCAATGATAAGCAACAATTTGCATGAACAACTCAAAAGTTTGAGGAGAACGAAGACATTTTATATGAGCTCATATATCATCTATATGCTGGCTCGAATGACAAACTACAAAAGGATATCATACAAGGAGCCGATTGGGTGTGGTCTCAACAATTCAAGATTCATGAGGCTTGTTCGCAGTTGCATTTGACAAGCACTTCTCACTACAAAAGAGTCAATGATGCCTTCACGATGCATATAGCGAGGACGCTTCAGCAGAGAACTCATCACAGAATATCAAAGGAAGCCCAGGAGCTGATTGAGAGGTACGGATGTTGTTTCATCCAATTTCCGAAATTCACTTACATTAGGCTACATGGGTTTTCATTATATCCTTACAGATTGCCTAGGTACCCCACAAACAAAATCTTGATGCTAGAGATATCTAGGCAGCTCATTGCCTACGACAAGATTCAGAAGAAGAAAAAAGGAGGACTTGACTTTCCTATCATCATGGAAATTCAGATGAAGTTTGTCTTACACTACAGGCAGCCAAGGAAATAGAAAATGACCTTCAATTTTTCCACCTCTCTTATCATACTAGCAGGTAGTATTATGATCCCTATAGGAATATCAAATGGATATTGGTTGAGGAGTTCAGACATAAGGCGCACATTGAAGATTTCTGGGCAAGTGCGTTGGATGATGTTGAAGTGAGGAGAAGGATGTTTTCGAGGATACCATTGAGCATGATTAGGGAATGTGAAATTGTTCTGGTGTCGGACCAGGTAGATGAAGATGTGAATGTTATGCAGGCTGATTATGAGACAGTGAGGAATAAACCACTCCCACTTCCGGATTGGTTGGAGCCAAAGATTACAGATTTGGATATGCTTTGCATACCAGTCTTGACATTCACGAGAGGTTGGGTGGAGAGGCACATGAGCAGGCTTAAGGGAGGTCAATTCCTCTTATAACTTAATGGGAGATCATAGGCCGCCAACTGTTAGGAAGAAGAAGCAAGTTGCTCAAGCTCCGGAGCCATGAAGAAAAGAACTAGTCCAGTCGGGGCCTCAAAGAGTTGAGGCATCACATACGCCATTGAGGACTCACTCTCCGAGTGTGCAGGAAGTTTCACTGTTTGCAGATCAGAGAGCAAGGTTGAATGAAGAACATGAATTATAGGAGGCAAATCAGCCACCTTGTAAGGAGTCCGTTGGCCAGAGTGTCAACGCGCCTATAAGAGAGAACCAACAGGAAGAGGAGGAAGAAACGGCCACCGATACTCGCTTCCAACGTGAGATTGATGCAGCATTAGAGGATGACACTACTATCGGGCAAGAGGCCCAAGGTTTGGGAGATACTCAGCCTATAGAGATTGATGAGCCTCATCAGAATGACGGTAGAGAAAAAGTTCGTGAAGAGGAAGCAAGGGATGAACAACCATTCATTATTTCTGACTTGCAGCAGGTGGTGCCAGATTGGCTAAGGGATAGGATGAGAAGGGACCCCATTGAAGAAACCGATCCAACAATTGAGATGGAAGAATTTCTGAGTAGGATCAGTGCACCTCCAACGAAGAAGAAGGCTAGAAAGTTCTCAAAGATTTGAACAGATGAAGATGGCTCTCGCACGCTTCACGTGGCCGTACCTAGGGTTGAGTGCGATTGAGATGAAGCTGTTCTGGAGAACTATGTGATCACTACCATGGAGTTGGGCCGCCCTACTGGAACACAGATAATTGAAGAATGCGATAACTCCTATTAGGCACTCAAGGACAGGTTGCTCCGAACCGAAGGCAAGTATAGAAGGTTGAAGAAGGAGCACCAAAACATTGATTGGTTACGTACAACACTTGTCTTGTCCTTGTGGGCAAGAGAATCCAACAATTGAGCTCCCAGCTGAGCTTCCTAGAGAATCAATTAGCGGCTTGGAGGACTTGAGGAGGATGCAACAGGAGGCAGATAAATGGGTTGCTAATGTTCGCACTGAGAAAAAGAAGTTTATGAAGGATCTTGCCCATTCCTATCAGCAGGCCTTTGGCATTATGGCACGAATGGACACAGTTGATCAGGTTTAGGGTGAGGCTCACATCTATAAGAACAAGGTTGTTCTTCGTCTAGAGGCTTTGATGCATACGCCCTTGCAGACTTTGGTTGAGGGAGGTGTAATTCAGGAAGGTGATAGGTATGACTTTACTGGCTGGTATTCTTCAGTGGTCACGGGTCGAGGTTTCTTTGACGCAGCACAGGCAGATTCGGTCAGAGTCAGAAAGGCTATGGTGAATATTCTTGATGGAGTCCTGAACACACTTGAGGCTATCTTTGCTAGGAGACTGACTTCTGAGGAGGTGATTGCAGATGGTTTGAAGAGTAGATTGGGGCCTTTCTTTTCGGAGGTGAAGAATTTTGTTCAGGATGATTTTGAAAATACCTCGACCTTCTCCAGCATTATCTAGAATACTTAGGATGCTCTAGTTGCTTGGAGAAAATCTTGTACTCGGCATGGACAAACAATTACGGTGCTGGAGTTTCAGCTTGATCACATCCCGCCTATTTCAGTTCAGGAAGTTGAAACAGTGTTGGCCAGATTCGTTGACTTTGCAGTCAAGGAGAAGGAAAATGGAAACTCCCTTCTAGATGATGATCTTCTAGAAGATGATGGTGGGCATCAATTGCCTATGCTATTTTGGGAGTGAGTGGGAATCTTTTGGCTCATTTATTGCCCCACTCCTCTTTGTGGTGGTTTATAGGGTGAATCTTGTTTAGGGCTGAGGTGGCACGATCTGGGCCATCCATCTGATTGTAATTTGAGCCGTCCATTAGACTTGGCTAGCTATAAAAGGGGCATCCCCCCTCATTTGTAAATTATTAGATGATAGAATTGAGAGCTAGGAGCATAGAGAGACAGTTAGCATAGTTTGATAGCATAGCATAGGTTGAAGAGGAAGGAAAACTTTCTCATTGAATGCTTTGTAAGAAGTTGTTGTGAACACTCTCATAATAAAAAGAGTTTTCATTGATGGTGATTTCATCTTTTGTTGTGAGTAGCTAGCAAGGCTCCTTCGTCCTTTTGAATCACTTAGCCTTTTAAAGTAGCTTAGAGTAAAATAGATTTCATTTTATGCAAGGAGATGATAGTTATGGAATGTGGTGTTTGATCGAAGTAAGCTTCGTTTAATCCATACCACTAGCAAGCTTACTGATGGTAGGTTTGCCTTGCGTGGTCAACTGGAACCTTTTGAACCTAACTTCAATTATGATTCACATGTTGTCATGCATCGTTGTGATGGTGTCTTTATGTTGAATTGTGATTTGAATACTTTTATCCACTCCCTTGAAGATTGCACCGACTTTGTGGAAGCTGTCCGAAGTGAGGCAAAGCGAAGTCTGGTTGAAGTTTGCTGAAGTTGATCCCCATGTCTCGTACTTAGGATAGAATATAGTTTTTCTAATCCCTGCAGCCATTCAATTCCACACTTTTCTGGTTAGTATTAGGAAACTTGCATTTCATTGACAAATCTTTCGAACTACATGAAAACCCTTTAGTCCGTTGTCTGCTGTCTGTTGTTGAACAATTACGTAAGTCCCCTCGTGATACCAACAAATCACAACGAACCAACTAAATCTATTCCACTGCATAAAAGGAACCTTGGAGTTGAACGCATGAACTTTCTTGCAATCTTAGCATGCTGGATACTTTGATCAAGAGAGAATAGAGTAGCCGTTGGAAACTTTATTCTGCTATTTGGTGTGGTCACCAAAAACACATCAACAATACTATCTCATACGATTAATGGATTACATACTTATAAGAGTTTTAGTTCCTACATTATAGGAACAACTCACTAATTATTAGAGTTGTTTTAACAACTCAACAAACAAACAATCTCAACAAATTATTACAAATAGCTACGTGAGTTGTGTTAACAACTCACAATATGTGAACACTAACAATACGTTTCCCAACATTCCCCCCTCTTAGTGTGAACATGGTAAGAACTCACACCCTTCATCTACAGTAAGCCCAATTATTGTGGGTCATGATCTTCATTCAAAATGAAAGGCACCTCCCATCAACCTTTCATGGTTTTCACACAGGTTTACCACAAACCTGGACATGAACAAAAACCCACTCATTTGTTCACCTCATGTGGTTTTCTGGATCCTCCCACAAACCCTTTCAAGATCCATGAATTGACTTACTCTGGTGCTTTTGTTTGCCACCATGCTTATACATCAGGGAAGTTATATAGGAATCAACATAAATATCACAAATCTGAAAAACCCATACTAGAAAAGGTTTCGCTTACATTCCATAAGAATACAATGTTCTTAATTGTAGTCACTATTACCAATCACTGCCACTCAATCTCGAACAACATAGACAACCGCCACTGCCACTGGAAGCTACCCTTGACTTTAGTCATTTTGGCATGAAATGGGAATGGAACATTGGTTATTATTCCCCCCCACAATGTGAAATTTCCACTTATTCACATAACTAGGAACATTGAAAAGTGAATCATATCAAGGTGCATGTTATTGTTTGGATCTTGCTGTCTAGATCTTGCTGCACATGATCACCATTGCCAATGAACGTATTCACTGACCGATCATCTTCTAACAAAGTATGATAGTCAGAGGATCACTGTAGTCAGAGGACCTCTGTAGTCATTTGCTCTCCAATACAATCGTTTTTCAGCATTCACACACCACACTGAAAAGCTGAAAAAAAACACACACTGCCACACAATAGAAAATAAAATGCCACCAAAGCTGATAAGAGGTCCCGTCATTGGTGACTGACGAGAGGTCGCTAATTGACCTCCAACCTCCGATGCCTCCATCCTCCAATGGGTTCACTACTTAATAAATGCAACTTTGAGACTCATTTTTATAATGCCCCCCCTCAAGATGGATGTCGCGTACAAGTGAAAGTGCATCCAATTACAATTTAGGCAATTTTTGACACTTATATTTTGATACAATAATGGACCCTATTTTAAAGAAAATAATATAACTTGATTCAATGACACTTGGCGACATTAAAATGAAAATTACTAATAATGAGAACCTATCAACATAAAACTATTAAAAATAAAAATAAATAAATAAATAAATAAACTTTTAACTTCAATCTGTAGACATAGACTTTAGAAACTAAACAAAATGACCTTGCTCGTTGCTTCTTGAGCTACACAATGAGAAGTAGAGGAGTTTTGTTCTTACTCCAGCCCCTTCACCCTCTTCTTTGCTTTTGCTACAAATGTTGGTAGCATGATCGAATCGCCTAGATGTGGAGTGGGTGAACTTTGTGGTTTAGTGCATTTGTTCTCACTGAATGCGCCATGTCTCGCAAGTCAATCCTTCATATATGACAACGGCTCTATGTCTTGACTATCCAATCCGTGTAGCAAATTTTCTATATCGACCTCAAACATTACTAAATCAAGTTTTACATGCCAATTGAGGATTTCCTATCGGGTCCTAGATTGGATTTCACACATCTAACAATCGATATTCCAAATGTTTCCCTTGTTTTCTCCAATGAATTGGCATCTAGATCAGATCTTCACATTGCGGTTCCCTTCCACACAGAGACACAAAGAGATGGATCTTCATAGTGCCACAAGCAAGGCAATAAGTGAAGGCACAACTGATATCGCACCTCACACAGACATTGATAGAGTTGATGCAAGGATTAAGATGCCTCTCAGCGCACACCTCTACCACTGTAAACCTAATCTCGAAAGAGTGACGTGGGCCTAACAAACCACAACCATAGTAAAACACGATCCACAGGTTGACCTGATCTTTCACACCATGCATCAATTGACACAACGATGTAGAATGTGGTCTACAACAAATTAATATCACTGATCCAAAAGGAAGAACGCCGTATAGTGACAGAGATGTTAGTGCCCACAACAACAGCAACGAGAGATTATGATTATCCTGATCCCGACTGAAGCTCTCTTCCTCAGCTCTCTATTACCCGACTTCTTCTTTGTGCACAGGTGGCACCAACAAACTCTACAAAGCTCTTAGCACAAGGAAACTAAGCAAAAAATAAAATGAAAAAATAATCCACTCATCTATTTTATCCTACAAAGTACTGCATCTTGCATGCTTACATGATCGGGCCCTCCTGTGAAGGAGTTAAGCCCATATTTGGCTTTGATACCATATTGGAAATATGGGCAGAGACAGAGAAGGCAAAATAATTAAAAACAATATGATACATTCTTCTTCATACTATCTCATACGATTAATGGATTACATACTTATAAGAGTTTTAGTTCCTACATTATAGGAACAACTCACTAATTATTAGAGTTGTTTTAACAACTCAACAAACAATCTCAACAAATTATTACAAATAGCTATGTGAGTTGTGTTAACAACTCACAATATGTGAACACTAACAATACGTTTCCCAACAATACCAATATTATTTACATTGATTATCGAATCATCTACATAGATAGCACTACATAGAACATTTTATCCATTCTTCACATATATGTTTAAATCAGAAGCACAACAATTAAAGTCACATGTCATGAAGAAACTATGTATTTGATCATACCAAGATCCCATAGGAGGCAACTTTTGACTCTTGAGAATAACAAAATTACACTCATGGATCTTTAGATCCAACTGCTTTCTTCTTTTGTCAGGTAGATGATTCTGTGCCACACAACCAGAGATCAAAAATTGAACAATAGATGGCCTTACAATCAAAGATCTTAAAGTGACCAGTAGATGGCTTCTTGCCTGTCCAAGAACTCATATTCTTAATTGATTTTGTAGGTACACTCTTGAGAATACCAAAGGTTGCCTAACCCTAGAATTAGTTGTCAACCTCTCTTGCTTTAATCAGACACTAGACCATTTCTACGAGTCTCATGTACTTTTCAGCAACTCCATTCTTTCGTGGAGATTAGTGTGTTGTCCTTTATGCAAAATCCTATGTTGAGTACAAAAAATCATGATTTGCATATTCCCTTCCTCCATTTGTTCTTACAATTTTAATACTCTTACCACTACACTTCTTTAGCATAGTCTTGAATTCTATGAACTTATCTAGCACTATGCTTTTGTTCTTAATCGATGTATCTTCATTTATGTAGAGAAATCATCAATAAATGCGAGGCAATAAATGCGAGGATATAAGTGGCACCTCTAGAGATGCTTCTGCATCTTATGTAGATTACCATGAATAACCTTTAGCTTAAGCCTTATCCCGAGCTCTCCCTGCTTTTCCTATTTAAAAGGTTTCCTTGTGATGCTTCCCCAGAATATATCCTTTACAAATTCCATCTTGAGGCATCATTGAGGGTATAACTTGCATTTAACTTATTTAAATATAAATGCTTATTGAATTCAGATGTCCTAACTTTTCATACTAAAAGGCAACTTTCTGTATCAGTCCCAGTTAAGATGCAAGAGCTTCTCAATTTTCACCTCTTTGATGAAAGTGATCAAACTTGGATAGCTTTTTGCAATAAATTCATACAAAACAAATATGGGTCGAATCCCACAATTATAAAAAAATCAAAATAATCATAATGATCTGAAGCAGTTAACCTAAGAGCATCATCATAAACTTTTTAGCTTTAAGTTCAAATCAATTTAATGTAAAGAAGGAAGATTGACTTTAGAAGTTGAAATATAGCGAGCGTTGTGCCAAACATCATGCTTGATTTCAACATCGCCTACTCCTCTCAAACTGCTGTACTAAGTAAAACTAAAAACATAAATGCCTTGTCATAAAAAAAGGAATGTATACATCGATACGCTTTGTGGGGAGGGAAACTGTGGTCTGAAGTCTCTAACTACGTGCTCAAAGATAGTCATACAATCTCTATACCAATATACCACTATGTTTATCCCTTCCCAAGCTTTCCAACTCTTCAAGTGGGATGAAAAATGGAGCTTGTATGCATAAGTCAAGGCCTGTCAAAGATATCACTCTAAAACCTTTAAAAGCACAATATATGGTTTTTAAAATAATCTGAAAAAATGTTATTTGACTTGCTTGCACCAAGTGTCATTTTGTAATTTGCTGCTGATAGTGCAATGCCTGCATTGCTGACTGTGCAATCATTTTATTGTTGATTGAACTGCTGCCCATGTGCAGGCTGAACACTGTGTTGTGTTGACTGTTGACTATACTGTTGAATGGGACGCTAGGAAGCATGCATATGTATGAAAACAAATTGGGTCCAATCACGGGGTCGATCTGTAGGCCTTTGGTCTGACAAATTTCTGTTGAATCACAAGGTGTCATATTGGTGCCTATTTAGTCCATATAGTCCAGTTATCAAAGTGTGGCTCACATAAGAAACAGCAGCCAGGAGGATTTGATTCCAAGGGCTACTGAGACCAAGTGCCTTATGATTTGGCTCCAAGACCTACTAAGCCCTGGTGCCTTACACAGGTGTGCCAATCAGCTCAGCCCATTGGCTACACCACTAAGGGTGTTGCTTACGTCTTAAGGGATATTGATAGTCCCTTTGGGGGTGGTAGTGTTGCTCCGTTCTCCCATGATTCCACTTGCTCTACTAGTGGATCTGCTCTGCCACCTACTTTGGTTTGTTACATGGCTGCCACCAAATGCGTTGCTTTGAGGGTTCTTAATTGATCTACCACAGAACATGCCACCACAAGTGGTGCTTCACCAACTCTTGGCATTGGGTCTGTACACTCTTGCTCTAATAGGGATGTAGAATTTTCCTTGCCCATTTTTATTTTGGGAAAAATTTGGATAGAACAGTGATGAAATTTGAGGGCAGACTAATGGGATAATGAAATTCTTGACAAATTTAATGAATTTTCTAAATCCAAGCAGTTTTGCGATGCTTTCCTTCTAACTCCTAGAATTAGGGTTTTTATTAACTCTCTAATCTTTGATTACTTGCAAAATGCAAAGAGTTAGGAGCTGTGTAGAAGAATAAGTGTAAAAGACCCTAAGCTATGAATATAACTAAATGTTGTAAGTAAAAGCAAAGAAACAAAATAAGAGAGGGTTAACCATAAGTTATAAGTATTTATATCAATGTGAGGGAAGGACCCCCAAATAAAGTGTGGAGCTAGGCAAGAGTAAAGCACAAGACCAAAAATGAAAGTCAACATCGTTACATGTTTGTAACAAGGATTAACAAGGATCAAGGTAGAAGAATAAAATCCTCATTGACCATCATGAAAGGGCCAATGCAAGACTTGATAGTGGCTGTCATAAAATGGCTAGGGATAGTTAGGTTTGCTTTGACAAACCTAGGAGGAAGCAAGATATTTCCCTTTTCCCTTAGAACCTCTTTAAATACAAGGAATGCCATTTGGTAAAGAAGAAATTGGTAATGTGACTCTGCCCATGTGACCCTAACTATGAGCTAGAGGTTTGAAGGCCCTTGCATTGAAGCAAATTAGTTATATATTGACTAGAATGAAAGTAAGTAGGCTAGGGTGCCCTAGTGGTATTCAAGGATGATAACTGTTTCACTATGTAGATAGATAATATCCAAAGAAAGTTTTGTGTTTGCAATTGTTGTGATGATGTGTTGAAAAGAGGCAAATGACATGGTAGACCTAGGGGTCCCTTGTAAGAACCTATGCTTGAAAGAAGAGGTTCATGCATATTGGATCATAGTAGTAGGAGGAGGGTGGGTATGGAACCATCTGAATCACTGTACAACCTTGTAAGAACCTATGCTTGAAAGAAGAGGTTCATGCATATTGGATCATAGTAGCAAGAGGAGGTGGGTATGGAACCATCTGAATCACTATACAAACAATGATACCTCTCGTAATCTCATACTAGACATCACCTCTTGGAGGTGATGGTTTTGGCGCACAATCATGGTTCATATTGTTCGAAGATTTTGACGTTTACTGTCACATTGAATAAATTCATTTTCTAATTCTGTCTACAGCCTCTCTTTGTGAGTTCTTATTTTTGGGTTTTATGTTGACATTGTATTGTCATGACGTTAAAGGTTTATGGTTGTTTGTTTTGGATTTGGATATAGAGATCTAGGAGATGGGTAGGATTGGCAGCTGAAGCTTCTAGTTGCCATGAAAAGCAATGATATTAGAGAGTTACAACTATCTTCTAAGGGAATATCCAGTGGAAACTCCACATTGGGGAGGAAATAGTTCTGTATGTGGTTATATGAGGTGCAAAAGAGAGAATCTTTTCCCACTTTTTCAAATTCATCCTCCTTTTCCCATTATCTTCTTAATTTTTTGGAATTTGACTTTTTAAAATATACACAATTAGTAATAGTATTGCATTTCTCCTATGTTACCCCAAGTTTCTGGGATAGGGACGGCAGGGGATGGGGGGATGCGTTTCAGGAAGACGGGGACCGGAGGGAGGCCATTTTTAGGGGATGGCAAGGGATGGCTATTAAAAAATAGGGAAAATTTAAAAAATATAGAAAATTTCAAATATTCATATGATAATGCAATCATCATATACATCATAGAACCTTAACACATAATATTAGAGTTTAATTGATATTTTCATTTCATAGAAAGCAACAAACAAGTGAAGCTTTTATATTCACTCTTCACATGTGGCAATAAAAAAACCCACGACAACTTAGTTGAGACCCAAAAATGTCATGTCAATGTGGATTGGTTTTCCTTGTGGGGTGCTTTTATCAAGAATCATACATTGGGTGGCCCACTCCTCTTGCCCTCATTTGAAAATTCTCTCCATTCTTTTACATGAGATTACTTTTGGGGCTCCATCGGGTAAACCCTTTAGGGTGACTTCTCGCCCTTCGTGTTGAAAACGGATTGTTAGGTTTGGAAGATCAAACATAACACATCCTAATGAGTAGATCCATGGAGTTCCTAAGATAACATCAGCATCTAAGGGGACTTTGTAGAAGTCTTCTTTAATGGGATGCTTCCCTAAGGTAAGTTCCAATTGGGGGACTATTTTCGTGCATTGCACCCTAGCTCTAGTGGCAGTTGCTGCTTCAAACCCTTTGAAATTTATGGTTTCCAACTTTCTTTGTGTCACTATTCTTTCATTGATGAAGTTGTGGGATGCCCCACTATCCACGAGTGTGATGACCTTATGCCCCTTGAGTGTGCTCTTAATCCGAAATGGGCAATGTTTAGAGGCTTGGGAGATGGTGGCTAGTGTTACATGACTCTCGTCCTTAAATCTTGCCCTTTTGTTGGGGTACTCTTTATTTCCATCATTGGGGTGTGCTTCAATTTGGTGGGCTAGGCTTTTACATTTATGATCATGCCCCCATGGCTGTTGGCATGTGAAACATAGCCCTTTCCTTTTTAGATCCTCCATTGTTTTGCACATGTGAAATCGGTCTTGCTTCTCATTGCAATATGAGCATGTCCCAAGTGCTGCTCTCTTCTTGGCCTTTCTTCCTGGCGAGGGGGTTTGGAGGGGAAGGTAAAGTTCCTAGGTTTGTCTCTTGGTATGTTACCTTCAAATTTCATGGCATTTCTCAAATAGTGGCATAGATATCTTTATTTCTTACTGAACCAAATGAAAAGATTCTCCAACTTTTAAATAATTGGGTTAAATAGAATACTTGCAAGTGATACTAGTAAGTGAAGGTAGATTCTATGCAAGTGGGTAATTTTAAATCTTGTGTTATCATCTCTATGGAATTTCTTATCCATAAAATGTAAGACCAAAGTCTAGTATGCATGGCTTTTGGATTTTTATTTTCAATTCAAATCCTTCTCTATGTCCTTATCAAATGAAATATGTTCAAATAAAGTGTGGCAGATATAAAATTTTGCTCTTGTAGTGATTTATGGATTACGGCTCTTCTGAATTATCTATATGACTCCTGATTTCTGTTCTTTATTTGCACTTTTAGTAATTGGATCTATCATATCTTAAAAAAGAAATAAAAGAAGTATCTTTTTTCTTTTTCAAAATGTTTCTGGTACGACATTATTATACCTTTTGCTTAGGTTTGGAAACATGTAGCATGGTTTTGTTATAAATTCATCATAATTAAGCAGATATTTTATGCTGGATACATATTTTAGGCAAGAGATTCTGCCAATGTCGGATATTATTACGCCTAATTTGAAGGAAGCATCAGCTTTAATAGGTGGAGAGCCACTGGAGACTATAGATGACATGCGTGCAGCAGCAAAATCAATACACCAATTGGGACCACGGTTAGTATAAACATACTTCGAAATTTATATACTTCGTATAGGCACTGAGATGCAAAAGTATAGGTTTTATTTTTCATTCTAATCTCAGAGTTTTTAAAGATTTAGGTTATTCCTCATTTTTGTGTTTGTGTTGCTTCTGATGGGCTAAGAAAACTAATTGAAGAGTTAAGTGGCTGCCAAAAAAGATTGGTAAATTGTAAATGTATACGAGTTCAATTTTGTCTAGTATAATAAGTTATAACAACAAACATGCCCAGAAATTAACAAGCTATAACATGTATTTTATAAGGAATTTTAATGGAACTTCAAAGAACCATAATTTTATCTGTAACTGCCAACTCACACTTGCGTGGATAAGATAGGAACTTATGTCTGGATTTAATTAGTTCAAAATCCTGTATAAAAGCAGATTTTTCCTGGAACAATCAAGAGACTGCTTGAATATGAAAATGTGTTTCCTATTTTAGAAAGATTTTTTTTCATGTTGTTCATCTAAACATTAATAACAATCATAATTTGTTGAAGAATAGTTGGCCAAACATCAAATGATAATAGTGATAATCAATAACAAGTATCATCTGTGGTAAAACAACAGTGTTTTCTATTTTGTAAATTTCATTTCTTACTAATATCTCCAATTAATAAATTATATACATTTCTCTGGCCCAATCCCTTAAGACAATCTTAGAAAACTGGATAGGATTTTGCTTGTTGGTAAAATTACAAGCAAAGATCTAATGATCAATAATTTACTGGCCCAAAATCCAGGCCGGGGTCTAAAAACTGAGCTCACATTGAGTGGGTTTAGATTATGATGCTTCGCATATGGCCCCCTTGCAAACATACGACCCCTCAGTGCAGGTTGAGTTTGCATCTACTCTTCCATCTTGAGAGTATCTTCAGATTTGTATATCCACAAACCCTGATCCATGGATGACTCAGCTTGAAGGCATGTGAGACACCCATCTTTGGCAATTTTCTCTTTGGAGATGGTTGCCTCTCTGGGTATCATTGAATGTTGCCATAGTTGATATTTCAAGACCAGTTTGATTCTTAGTCTATTGGCATTTCTGTTGGTCAACTTCATTTTGATATGCCTGGGTCACCCCTCACTTTTTTCCCTTAAAGAAGATTATTAGAGTTGTTTTAGAGTATAAAAATCAACAGTAGGTATACATCACTAAGACATCTTCCCAACAATCTCTTAGCCCTAAGATAGATTTCTATGTTGAATGCTTCCTACATATTGTGGATGGCATCATCATTCGACCCAACTATCTTTGACATAAATGGTTATCCCTTGGTTAGCTTACGATGTGCTCCAAGAAGTATTGAGTTGCAACAGAATACCATATAGGATTTGTTGTTTTCGTTCCCTTTAGGAAGTGGAGAATGAGTTGCACCTTATATTCAGGTGGCCTCTCTAATATGAAATACAGGGGAGGTATCACTACCCATACAAAGTCTCAAGTGGTTATTTATCTGCTTTCTGCTATCCTGATATGAAGTGCTTGGCTTTTTTCGTTATAGATGTTGTCACTTTAGCTATAAGTCTTTATAGAAGACCCATATTACCTCTTTTAAGGCCATTGTAGGCATTGCAGGTGTTGAATGCCTTTTGGATACCACCAATATATATATATATGGGGACATGTTGGTGAAAGAATGCTTATCTTTTTGGGTCTCCTGCTAGGTGCCTGGCCTGATCGCTTTCATTTGAGAGACTGTCTACTTGTATTTACTTAACATTAAGGGCCTTCTAGTTCTCATAGATTGCAGCTTATTTCTTAGGGACAGCCACACTTTACTAGTTTTCTCTCTACCACTCAAGGTCCATCACTTTGGTGACAAGATGTGTTCTAGAAATAATATCCGACATTCCTACTTTGATTTAATAAGTTGCTGTTCCCTATGTAAATGAAGGAAAGACTGCTCCCCATGTCTTTAGATATACCTTTTCAAGTTTACTTTTCAGTAAAGGAAGAACGTATCTTGTAAACAAGTGCAATAAACACAAGCAACAGAGAAATCAACATTTGACATGGAAAAATCCAAATAAGGAGAAAACTTAAAAAAAAGAGAGATTCCTTCCTCATGCCACCATTTTTTGAGCTATTAGAGGTTTACTGCCTTCTTGATGTCTTCAGAGACATTCTTTAGATGAACGACATGCCCAAATGCCTATACAAGCTCTGCAACTTGTTCATAGCCCCATGCCACACCATCTTTTTGAAGTATTACAGGTCTATTGCCTTCTTGATGTCTTCATGGATATTCTTTACATGAACAACATGCCCAAACACCCATACAAGCTCTACAACTTGCTCATGGCACTTCCCATTCACATTCCAACTGTTTACCTTCTAGGTTGTAAGAATTTAAATCTTACTCAACCAAACCCATTAGAATAGTCCCTTGGGGTCTTATACATTTTCCACTTCTCTAGAAGCCCAAGAAGTGAGACAGAACCATAGGTTTAAAACTTGCAAGCACTCACAAGCTGCAACTGCAGCTGAGTTGCTCACTCACTTACTTGTGGGTGAGTTTCAGTGAGTTGTAGGCCTAAACTTGCAGCAAGCACTTGTGAGTAATTGGTGAGTCTGTGCTGAAAAATTGCCTCATGCTGAGTTTGCAGAGTTAATGAATTTAAATATTTTTAATTTTCCGAGTTTTGCCAAGTTGCCAAGTTTTAGTCAAATTGGGTCTGCTGAGTTTTGTCACGTTGCAAGTTTGCAGCTGTTACTACAGCCATTCTGTTTCATTATGTAGGTATCAAAAATGTGACCACAATGACAGTTATAAAATTATCCCTAAGAGACCAAGGATTATGCAACTGCCACCTGCATAAATGGACAGTTATGCAACGGTTGCCTGCTTAAATTGATGGTTGCACAACCATTGTTTGCTTGATCGGGAATCTGCTGGAGTTATTTCATCTCCAAGGCGTCTTGATCACCTTAGACATGCGTCTGCCTCTCTTGCAACCTGCATTTATCTGTCCTCAGATTTGGCTGAGACATATTAGAAAATGATCAATCAGAAGTGTCTTCAAGTTATATTATGGTCTTCTTGAGAATAGTGACTTTGTTAGCAAACTTTACTAACATTTCATTATGGGTCATGCCTTCCCAATTTATAAGTTGAGAAAGTCTCTTCCTCACTTCCTCTATGTGCTTGTCAATTATCATTTCAACCCAACTTACCTATTTTTTTCCACTCATCTTATTCACATCTCTCCTTTTGCAAAACATCTTTTTCCAGCACTTGTTGTCTATTAGGAGCAAGATCCTCAATAGAAGGTAACAATAGACCTTCATCTAGTATAGAAGGCTCAAAGAGATTTGAGTTTTCATTGCTAACAATAGAGTAAATCTTCAAATAAGGAGGCATATCTAATTTAAGGAATTTTTCACCTAATTATTCCAGAATCTCAAATGAAGCATACGTGAGTGGCTTAAGATTCTAAGATTTACCTTGGAGTCTTTCTTTGGTCATGTACAGCCATATCTTGTCCCTAACATGTAAGTTATGCTCGACTTGATTTTGATCATGACTCACTTTGTACTTTGCTTGAGACTCCCTTAATTTCTCTTGTACTTAGAGGTGTATTGGCCATATTGTCTCTTATGAGTTTTTCAACTTTGTGAATTTCTTGGTCTATCTTTCTCTTGTACTTGGAGGACTTGCTGGTAAGTAGCCAAGCTGTGTTTCAAAAAGACCCTGATTAGTAGAAGAATGAATTGCCCTGTTATAGTAATGCTGGAATGCCATTCTCATCCTAACTAAGTCTTAGGATGTCTTTTTTTTTGACGAAAGGTGTTGAGCACCTAAATATATATTAATAATAGTAACAATAGGTAATACAAAAGAGGGCCCTGACGTGGCCGAATACAAAGTTATGAGGTCCATAAATTGAGCTGCCATGAAAGGCTTAGCTTGCAAGAGTGGGACACTGAACCGCAAGAGTTCACAAACCCAAAAAGTTGCATAGATACCAATAGATATAGATAACATAGAAAGGGTAGAATAATGCTTAGGAACGACATCATAGCAAAATAAGACAACAACCGCACTTCAAAACCAGTGAAAAACTATGGCAAAAAAATTATTAAAACTGAGCAAGGGGCTCATTGACATTTATGGGAGCTTGTAGAACAATGTTGGTGTTAAGAGTGGGGTTTTTGTACCACCAGAGTGCCAACGTAGGCTAACCCCTTTGTGGACACTGTTAGTGTACATTGAGTCATTATCATACCTAGTGTAACGACCTATTCCTTGCGTAAATTAAAATTTTCCAATTCTCACTTTAAACATGTAAAGGTAACAAGTAACAAAGACAATACAATAAAATTTTTCCTTTCTTTATTGATAAATATGTACAAGTTACAATATATTTCCACATGAATTTCATTTTCATTGCAAATATAAATTAGAGTTCAAAAGTAATACAGTTACATACATAGCTCGTAAGCTTTTGCACAAATAGAAGTAAGAAGGTGCAGGAGTCCGTCCTTTCAAATCTTGGTACATCGGCCGCTTGCTGTGGAGGAGAAACATCACTCGGGCGCTTTTCCGCCAACCATGGACTTATAATGCGGTCCCCCGCACACCTATCGTTAGATAGATGGCCCTCCCTTCGAAGAAGAGATTGGTAGGGTATCCTTTAATGATTACCAACTGAGCATAGTGCTGTGTCCTACACGACTAGAACCTTGCTATTTCACAATCTTGAACTAGTACTTGGATCACAATGAAATGACAGTGTAGTCTCAACAATCTCACACCTAAGTGGATGTCGTACCTTTCACTACTTTGGCCAAAGTGTTCTCATTCAGTACTTCGAATGAAGGTTATCTATCATAAACACTACTCAGGGCCGACTTGACTTGAGGCTTCCTTACTCTATGCATAGGTTTTGTCCTTCAATGGGTGATTCCGTCACCCTAGACATCCTACAATCATACAAACCTATTAGAAATGAAAACAGTCTACAAGTGTCTTGTATCAATCCTCCTAATTAGGAAATCTTTATCTTAGGAGTACTTAGCTTGTCTCAGTTATCCTAATAACTTAAGCTAAAATACCTTACTTGATTCTGCCTTCATTTCGATCCTAGTAGATAATAAGTACATCTACGTATTCTCCATATACAGAGACCATACACAACATGCAATAGTCATTCAAAATGCAAATAAATCCTTCCCTTTTATCTTTTTCCATTATTACCCTTTAATGTAAGATAAGTAAACTAATCCCTTAAGCTTTTTACTCATATAATCCCTTTTTCACAATTCCCTTAATCATTGAATCCCTTACACATTTTCTCCTTTAATGCATTGCTTTAAATATTCATCAAAATAGTTCTTTCCTACTAGAGCAAATTGAAAGCAGCAATCACAAGACCAAAAAGGAAACAACACTTCAATAAAAGTTATAAACTAGGAGGATTCATGCCTGATTTTAAAGCTTCTCCTTCCAGAATTGCTCTTCTAGACTTTCCTTCAAATAAGCTTCCAGAATTCCAACTAAAAATGGCTTCTTTGTGATAGTATTTCACTCTATAATGAACTCCTATATCTCTTCTCTCAAACGTGTTTCCACCAATAAATTCTTACTCAACTATAATTCACAAATACCTCACTCTGAGCTCAAAATGATATAATCACTGTAACTGGTAAATGCTGGTAAAAATTCACTGTATTTTTCAAACTCAGCAATACAGAAAATACAAGCAATACAACGAAATGGATATGGGATTTCAATAAAAATACTAAACTCAGATTGCTTAATGTGTTTTTTACAATGAATGGAAGGGCGTGTATATATAGGCGTGAAATGCAACAGATTCCACTAATGGAGGCATGTGGATTGACAGCAAAGTGCCCAGAAATAGTCAAAATGATACTTGGCGGGTTTCTAAACCGTTAATCATCAAATATGGAGGTGAATCGACTTCCTTTTGAGCCAGCAAATCATGAATAATTCAACTCAGAAAGGTAAAACGCCACCTACAGGAACTCATCTATTTAGGCGCCCATGAGGTAATGACTCACCATTTTGTGAATTGGTCAAGGTAAGACTCCTTACACTTCATCCCTTCTCTTGTTGCGTCGCCCATTTCCAGTTGGGTTTGAGTTTTTTTTCCTGACATTTGTGCGTTTTTCCTTCATCCGCCATTTCACGGGAAAAACTTCCTTCAGATTTTTGCCTTTTAAATTATATTTCGATTTTACACTATGAAGTATTTTATATTTCAAAGTTTAACTCTCTCAATATTTCGATTTCCCATAGTTCAAAAACAAAATATTTAATATTGACTTCAATACAAAGCTTATCATTACCATGTATCGATTTCTTATTTTGAATCAAAATCAAATATTTCCAAACTCATTAATAAAGATTTTACTATGCAAGGTGATTACAATTTTACCCACGGTAATATAAAATTCATAAATTTATATAACTTAATATATATATTTATAGATATCTTTATTGTAGATTTATTTACTTAAATATATATATGCGTTTGTATATTTAAATATATTTACGAGTATAACATATATATATTTCCAAGTAAAACTACAATATAAATATTATATTTATATATTATTAAATATATATATATATTTATTTACATATCAGAATATTTACACGTATACTTATTTAATCATTAAATATACGTACGTGTTAGTATTTGTATATGAATTCCTAGGCAATAAAATAATATAATTAATATCACTATTCACAGGCAATAGGTAACGTGGGTATGTATATATATATATATCCATGTACGCAGTGTACACGTATGTGTATGTATACCATGTCGATATGTACGTATGGGCATATCCATCTGCCGATCATACATATGTATCGATATGTATATACATATGGATACATCTACATAATATACATGTATACACATACTCACTTGACCTATTCACATATAACGATTCATGTTTTCCACACGAAGGTCAAAGTACAGTAAGTCAGACAAAAGAGTAATCATCACTTTCAAAGCATAAAGAAGTAAACATAACTCCTAAAGCTTAAGGATGACTTATCTAGACCAACATAACTGACTTGGTTTCTTAGAGCCTATACTGATGTGTGTGTATGCTCAATTTGGTAATCGTTACTGTTTACCCGACCAAGTTCCTCCCCAAATGATGTCTCTCCTCTGTCCGGAGGAACAATGTTCATACCTGCACACCATGACATGACATCGGCAGTCATATGCTCATAACAAGGTAAAAACATCTCACAAGTTAGAATAACATTATTCCATAATTGTATGCAGCATTTAATCAAGAATTAAATCAATAGACGTAACAATCAAATGAAACCATCATTTAAACAAAACACCATTATTGATAACAAGAACATCATTGTTTTATTCATCATATTGATTCATTTGTTACAATCAATTTGCCCTATGAAATAATAGCTATAGAATTTGGGGTGTAACACCTAGTTAGCTAATCATCTTTCTAGGATTGACCTATTCGCACCTAGCTTAAGTTTACTTATGTTTCTTTTGCTTTTGTCTCAGTTCATATGGTTGAGACATGTGTCCTCATAACTTGAGACACCTATTGACACTTGCTCACCCATTTGTCAAGTGAGCTCACAAGTGTCCCACCTATGGAGGGGTAGTTAGAGTTTCACTCCTACCTTCTCACCTCTGTTGAAAGAATGAAGAAGGAACCCCTTAATGTGTTGTCATTGATGTCAACATTGATTGTTTATATTTACCCTAATCCGGTGAACAAAATGAAGATATCCTAATATGGTATTTTGGTCTGCAATTGCTCATGTAATAAGATCTTCTTATGCAGTGATAACATGTTATTCCTGACTATTATGTGCATCTATGTTCAAGATTTTAGTTGTTTTGGATGTATAGTTTGAAAATTACAAGCAATAGTAGTTCGACATACAGTTTTGGCTATATACAGTGCATTTGGGTATGAGTATTTCAGTCCGCGTTCCTCCGGCGTTAAGAGTCAGACTTTGCAAATTTTGGGAGATTTCTTATAGGTGTCAGTACATTATATATTTCAGATGGCGTCTGCTTATATGATCAGATGGATCGGTGGTGATTGATCAATTGGCTTATTTTGTGATTTGGTCTAATTCTTGGCTGACCAAATGTTTGATATATGTTGCAGTGATTAAATAAGTATTGTAGATGTTAATGAGATCTATTTTAGGTCTATGCTGACCTAAATCAAGTGTTGCATGTTTGGTTTAAGCGTGAAGATGTTTTTGATTCAAGTATGGAGCCAACAAGGCAATTTTGATTTAATATAGGGCTACATCTAATTAGGCCAAATTAATTGATGTATGCGGATGTATTGGGTATATATGTAAGACATTTTTGAGATTATATGAGTGAGATGATATGTGATATGATGCGAATATGCAAATTTTGTATGTACATGATCAAATGTATAGCATAATTGTTGTGAATGTTGAGCGAATGTAAAGTAGAGCAATGTTTTGTGTTTTTTATTTTATATAGTGCATAGAGTTAGTATTTAGAGCTTCAAAAAAACTGAATCCAGCACAAGGAAGGTGCATTTTGTATCAGTTCACGTCCTGGCCGTGTGGCCATTTCTGTTTTGTATCTATCTTTTTGTGGCTGTGAGCCCTATTGGACACTGTTTCCTGGCAGTGAGCCTCTGTAATATCTTATAACTGGTTATAATATATTGTGAGCTAATTATCACCGTGGTTTTTCCCTTTTTGGGTTTTCCACATAAAAATCCTAGTGTTCATGTGTCATGTGATCTTATGACTGTTTCATGCTTTCATTTATTGTTGCAGTTAGATATGTTTTGTTAATTGGATGGATTATGATCAAATGGTTTAATGGAATACTGATTCACCGCCCCGCCCCCCCCTCTCAGTATTCCTTGTTTTCAACAATTGGTATTAGAGCTTGGTTCCTTCTAAGAAGCCTAATAGTTTGAGGAAGATCTTGGAGATTGAACACATGGCTGATCCTATTGCTGAAAGTGATTGCATGATTGATAAAGAACTCGAAGTTTCTCTTGAAGATCTTGACAGAGTTGAATGTGAAAACAAAGATCTGAAGGAAAATCTCAAGGAAGCAAATGAATGCATCAAAAAATTGAGAGAACAAATCAAGAAATTCAGAGAAAGACATAGAGAAGTCAATGAACAATGGAAGCAAGCAAATGAAGATATTATTGGACTGAAAGTACAAGTGGAAGAAAATAATTAAGGATTGCCTGAATGCAATGGTAAAGAGCAAAATTGATGAATGCACAAGACTTGAACATGAAGTGGTAACTCTGAGATCAGATTTGGAAAAAGCAAGAGTTCATGAGGACAAATTCAAAGCAAGTACTACAATGCTTGATGAACTAATTGTAGGACAAAAACCATTTAAAGATAAAGGAGGTTTGGGAATTGAAGAAGGAGAAAGCTCAAAGGCTAATTGGACCCCTAACAAGGTTGACAATCAAGAGAAGAATCAAGGCAATGGAAAACAAATCAAAAATCAAGAAATCAAAGAAGCAATGCCAAAAGACACCCTATTAGACAACCAAATGCTCAAAGGTACCCATCTTTTAATGGTATTTGTTTTTCATGCAATGAATTTGGACATAAGGAAATAGAATGTAGAAGTAGAATGAATCAAAATGCTGGATCCTTCTCCGGACAATGTTTTGCATGTAAGAAATTTGGACATAGAGCTATTGAGTGCAGAAGTCAGATGATGAATAGATATAATGTTGGTAGAATGGTTCAATCTTTCAATGGTTACTGCTATACATGTAATGTATTTGGACATAAGGCTAACCAGTGCAGATCAAGATTAAATAGAGGTCAGTTTGGTTCGAAAAATGTTGCATTCTATAGTTGCAACAAACCTGGACACATTTCAAGATTTTGCAGAAGTAAGAATGGAAGACAGATTAATCTGGGAAAGAGAAATGAACCTGTGAAGAAAATTGATCCTACTGAAGTAAGGGAGGAAATGGAGAAGATTTGGAGAAAGAAAGAGGAATCTGAGAACAAGGATGAATCAAGAACTTCAAATGTATTTGCACCTCCCTTTGGTGCAGATAATTCTCTTGAAAATCAAACCTAGGCATGGGCTTAGGGGGAGCAATAACAGAAATATCAAACAAACTCTTGAAAATATGAGGTGTCAAGGAGTGACACGAAGATATGTGGTGCAAAATGACAAGCTTAAGCTTTTGGAAAAGAAATTGGTAGAAAATATGCAAATTTGAAGAAATGCGGTGTTTTTTAGGGTTTACAGTGTATCATTAAAGGGTTTTATCAACTTTATGGAATTGAAGCATTTAATGCGGAATTAGGGCTAATCGGAAAGATTTGAAGTGAGTTTGTAAGTCGATTTTAATCACATTTACGCATTCGAACAAAGGAGAGCGAGTTGAAGGAGATTTGAAGGCAATTCCAAGCAATTTGGTTCAGAGTGTTCAAACCCTAGATCCCCTTGTGTGCATGAAAGGTATTTATGGCTTTTTGTGCTTTGTGGGTTTGAAATAGAATTGATTTCATAAGAATTTGTGTTCGAATTGAAGTTAAAATGGCTACCCCAACCATTGTCAATATTACTGAGAGGCCTAGACCAAAATTCAAGAAGTATCCAATGAAAACATTTGATGACCCCAAATTTGGACCAATGAGCTTACTGGAGACAACCACCTGGTGAAACCTAAATACATTAACCTAGTGAGGAAAAAGCTAAATGTTTGGAACTGGTTTCCTAATTATAGCAGTGATGTTGATGCCAAATAGGTGAGACTAGCTCTGAGCAGGCTGCATGACAAATTTCTATGGGCTGACATGCTTGGACTAATAACTAAGGAAGTGATCAAGGTTGTTACAGGATTGTGTGATATTGGACTTGTACCAGTACTAAAATCTATGAAGAATGAAGTTGTTATGAATCTTACTAGTGCCACCCATGCATGATAGCAAATAACAAAACCTATTAGAATCCCCGCTATGAAATATGCCTCTCATTTTCTCCATGGGCAATTTGAAGTAGACTTGTAGCACATCAAATTCTGGATTACATGCATAGCTTAGGCAATTTGAAAGCTTAGGATGATGCTTTGACTGCATTCTTTGCAGTTTTTCAAAAGAATATGTATGAAAAGTGAGAGAATTCCTCGCAAACTTGTAGAGAAATATGCTAAGGAAATTACTTTCCTTGTTACAACTGATGAGTGCATTATTGAGGCTATTGAACCAAGAATAGTGTGGATTGAGCCTCTTTGCTATGAAGTTTCTGAGAATGAGGTAGAGGGATATGTGGATTTGTTGCTCAAAAGTCCTAAGGACCCCCTCTCAAGCAAGACATGGGACATATGAAGAAAAATCAGCAGAAGTACATTTGGAATTGAAGAAACCAGAAATCAAGAGGAATGCAAGGAAAACTATAGAAGAATGGGCTAGAAGAGAAGGTTATACAAAAGAACAAGGCAAGAGCAAGAGAAGCTAGCATGGTAGGTGAGACCTCCAGACCAAGAAGATTAGGAAGATCAGGAAGGACAACTTCCACCCCTGCCTTTGCATTACCTAAGTTCTCCGGTACAATTGCTACTACCAATGGTAAAGGAAAGAAGGTGGAGCCTAGTGCTTCGATAATTGAAGAAGTCATTGCACCCTCTGGACCTAGCACAAGGACAAGCAAGAGGAAGGATGTGCCTTCGGTAGCAACCCCTGCTACTTCCACAAGAAGAAAGAATCTAAAGGCATTCAGGGAAAAGAATTTAAGTGCTGTTGCTGAAGAAAAGGTTATTGATGCAGAGGAAAATCTTCCTCCTGATATAAATTTGCTAGTTTTCAAAGAGGTCTTGGAAGAGAAGGAAGTAGATGATCATACAACAGATGAAACACCATTATTTGATGTCATAGAGAATGTGGTGTCCTCACCACCATCGGTAGATGAAATACATGCTTCCCCGAAGACTTCTACTCCTCTGGAAGATACTGACAAGCCCACTGGTAATGATGAAAGCCAGAGTGTAGAGCAAGAAAAAGAAAAGGATGATGTAGATGGTATTGAGGATCACTCTGATAAACAAAATGAAGATGCAAGTAAAGGAAATGAAGATAACCAAAATGAGAATGGAAAAGAAGAACAAGGAGAAAAAAAGAGAACAATGAGAAAAATGATGATGACAAGGAGGATGAAGATAAAGATAAGCAAAAGGAAAATGCTTCTGGTGAAGAAGAGAAAGCAGAGAATGAAGAAGAGTCTGAGGATGGAAAGAATGAAGAAGATGCTCAAAAGACCATGTACTTATCCAAGCCCTCCGGAGAAACTTCCTTTGGTAATTCTCTCAAGGGTCTTTTGACAAGGCAAATAAGGTTCCAATCGGCAATCCCTCCTTAGTTATTGCAGCTCCCGATGTATCAAGGAAGTGTGGATCTGGAGAAGATCTCATGAATTGAAAAGTTGGAGCTTTGAGATGTCTTTCATGCCTCCGGAAGAAAAGAGATAATTGAGACTCATTAAAAGGGAACAAAATTGATAAATGAAGCTATCAAGACTTTGCAGGATGCTACTCCCGGTACTTCAATTGATAACTCTCTATCTTCCGTGGAAAATATTAAGTTTTTGGTTGATTCCCTTAAGGAGTATGCCTCCGGTCTGAAGGAATAGATTGAAAAAGAAGTTGAAACAAGGTTTGCAGAGAAGAGGTTACTAGAGTTGCAGGAGAGATGTGCATCGATATATTCCTTTAATTTTTTCACTTACTTTTATTTTCAAAAACATTAAAAAAATTATGACATATTTAAATAATTTAACTTTCTCAACATAATAGCCATAAAACGTAGTCATTACACATAAAAAAATAACGTAACCATAATATCACAATGCAATAATATCATACACAATGCAAGAAGGATGTGACTACGTGAGTGTGTGAATGCATCGGGTTCCATCATACTATTCATTGCCAAGCAGCTATGATACCTCTACCTCAGCCATTTTCTCGCCTTCAACAAATACTAACTCATATTCCTACACTTAGTCACACTCAGATTGCCATCAATAGGTTAGTCCTTAAAACCATAGCCAAAGCCATATACAAGGATTTAAACTCAATCATAAACATGATATTTATTTCAATTCTATTTCCATGCATCAAGATTAACCATCAATTTTTCCCAATCACACATGTAAATACCAAATAATCAAACGGTCATAAGTGATGTCCAATAGTCTCATCAATCTACTGGAAAATAAATGTAGCATAGGGTCAAGATGTGACATCCTTCTCCACTAGGAAGAGACATCATCTCGATGTCTTATTACACACACTGAAACAATAATGTATCTCACTAAAGCAATCAAAAGTATCACACTATGCTAATAAAGTATCACATTGAAGTAAATAAAAGCATCTCAAACTAAGTAGTCAAATGAAGAAAAGAGCGGTCTATATCCTCTGCATTCTCCCATGTGGCACTATCCTTAGAATATCGGTCCCACTAGACCTTATATTGCACAATCTCTTTATTACGTAACTTAATGTTGCACCATCCCAGAATTCGAGTGGGTTTCACCAACACCACTCCTGGATCCTATACCTATAAAGCATGCTAATCAAGTATGTGGGTAGTGTCAGGATGATACGGTTTAAGCATAGACACATGAAACACATTATGGGTACAATTTGAAACAATCAGTGATTCAAAATCTACAAGGAGATGAGCACTATTCTAGAGTGAAGCAAGCCTTAGAGAAGAAAACTTTAATAATAAATTCCTCACTTGAATATACACACCAATCATTGAGACACAAGCAAATATCATGGCTACATCATCATCTAGGACCTATCTTAGACACTAGTGCATGACTTGTCGTGATGTTGGGATGAGTAATGCAAGCTCCTCTGAGCCATAGACTTATTTTTTTGTTTTGATGCCATGGATTTCATATTCCATGAGTTTTGTATACATTTGACAATATTTATATATCTAAACGTGTTATTTCTTCAACTAAAATTTGCATTTATACTTATGTGATCACTGAATGTTTGTGTGTGGGATCAAAGTAGTTTCTATTTGATGAGGTTATTGTGTCTTTAAGGTTTATTTATGGTGTATGAAACAAGTTTTAAATCCTTCAAAATCTCTGAATTTCTTGGGTTTTTCAATTTGCCGAGTCTTTGTCGAGTCTGCGTTGAGTTTGGGCTTCAAGTCCGAGTCCAAGTCCAAAATCAGCTTGCTGAGTTCGAGGCGAGTCCGAGTCTTGTAACACTACTCCATATAGACCAATTTTGGCTAATCACCATGCTAGAAAGTGCCTCTCTAACTTTCACAAGTCGTCTCGAGACAAATGTGTTAGAGGCAAAATAGGTCTCTATGACCTATTACAAATTAAAAGAAATAATTAAAATTTAAAAACAAACTTTAAAGAAGAATTATAATACACATTCAAATTATGAAAATGTAAATACTACTTCACTTACCTTCAATAGCTCCAACTTTGAAAATGATCTAAAATTTCTTGAGACATGTGGTGGTTGGTGATGAACATCTAGATGTGCTCAGCCTTTGCATACAATTCTTTGATCGAATCAAATTTTATTCCCAATCTTTTGTAGCATAAGATTGAGTGAGTGGACTATACAAGGTGTCCAAAAGATATGTGAATATCTTTCCTCAACCAACAAGCCAACAACTCTACAATTCTTGGCATTGTCCGTTACGACTTGAACAACATTGCAGGGTCCCACTTCCTCAATGGCTGCAATGAGAATATCAGCAATAAATTGTCCATATTTTATCTACCCCTCACAATCCACAGCTCTCAAAAACATTGCCCCTTTAGGGGACACCTCTGTGACATTGATCAAAGGCTGATTTTTTGAATCTTTCCAACCATCTAAAACAATGGACACATTGTCTCAATCCATGAATCCCTTTATGGGCTTCAATGAATCTTCAACCATCTTGACCTCCTTTTCCAATAAGGCGCCACACACCTTCTCATAACCCAGGCCCTTGTACTCTTTTGGAGCTTCATTAACTTTTTTCAACATCTCTTTCCAATATGGTGAGTGAACAACATTGAAAGCCAACCCATTTGCATAAATACATCTTGCTATGTGTTGGTCGGCAATGTCTCGACTCTCAT
>VDFB02150834.1:0-20629 GCA_007258455.2 Sequoia sempervirens
TGTTTTGTGGCATCGGGTCTACTGTCACATTATTATGATTCCGTTTTTGGTTTCAGTTGTAGACAAAAGTATCTTTCCTTGCTTGTCAGATTGCGGTTCCAGTGTTACTCCATAGTGTTCTTCCAGTGCTTCTTTGCAGTAGTCATCTCATTGTAGGGGGGTTTTGTCCCACTGGGTTTTCCTTCTCTACCTCATTATTGCATTTGTACATGGGTACCTGATCAGGCCTTATTGCCGGGACCCATTCATGCTTTCTTGCATTCATCTTAGATTTAGGTGCATGATTTTTTTTAGTCTCCCTAAGTTGCACTTATGGGGGGTGTTAGTGTAATTAATATTTAATTACACTTGCATAAATTTACTTAGGTAATATTTAATTCCTAGGTTAATTAATTCTCATCTTTATCTTATTGAGCTATCTTGTGGCTCAAGATAATATTAGGGTTACGCATCTTTGCTTTTATAAAGCAAATCATATCTTGTAATTAAGGATTCCTGAATAATAATATTTTGCACATCTTTTGCAATATCTCTGATTTTCTTTTTTTCTCTTCTGTGGAAGGTGATTTTTTGGTTTGCATTTTAGATCTTGGTTTCTAACAGAATCCACCAATGAAACCATAAAGCACACATGGCAAAGGATCGTATGTACTAACCATCTCTGACCAAGGAATCCATCGGCTAACCACAGGCTCATATTGACATAACCTCCACAATGCAGCTTTCTCGCCCTGCTCTATCTTGTCGTACAACACTATCTCACCCATAACTGGAATCCACAAGATACGGTACACATCCTCTGGAGTCATTGTCATCTCTCTCGTGGCTAAGTGAAACATGTTGTGGTCACTATGCCACCTCTCTGCCGATGTCGTAAGTAACCCTTTGTTGATCCTATATTGTGGGATATCTAATAAGGAGGTCAGCCTGCAACGTGCGATAATATCCAAATTTGGTGTGGACAAATGACAGACCATATTCCATGTCTTCTAGAAACACTCCCGAGACTAGAGTACATTTGCCTCTCCCTAACCATAATTTGAAACACAAATCAGTCAATCAAAGCATGTTGAATCAAGATTATCAGTCAATCAATAACATGTTGAATCACGCAAATCAATCAATTCGTGTAATGTTCAATCAAGATTATCAGTCAATCAATAGCATGTTGAATCACACAAATCAATCAATTCATGTAATGTTCAATCAAGATTATCAGTCAATCAGTGTCATGCTGATCCATGCTTATCAATCAATCAGTGTCATGTTGAATCACAAAAATCAATCAATCAGTGTCATGTTCAATCAAGATTATCAATCAATCAGTGTCATGTTCAATCAAGATTATCAATTCATCAAGGTAATGTGCAATTAATCAAATCAGGTTCAATCATCAACTTAATTAATCAAAGCACTCAATCCTACCATTGATCCTTGCCTATCATAAGGTCGATACATCATTAATCCTACCATCAATCCTCGCGTATCATGAGGTCAATACATCATTGATCCTATCATCGATCCTCGCCTATCATGAGGTCGATACATCAATCATCCTATCATCGATCCTTACCTATCATGAGGTCGATACATCAATCATCCTATCATTGATCCTCGCCTATCATGAGGTCGATACATCAATCATCCTATCATCGATCCTCGCCTATCATGAGGTCAATAAGCTATCATCTTATCATCGTTCCTCTCCTATCATGAGGTCGATACATCATTGGTTCTCTCATTTGATTCTCGCCTATCATGAGATCAAATCATCAACTATCTTACTTGAACATCAATCAAACAACACCATTTCACAATTAGACTAAAATCAATCCAAAACATGACAAACCAACCACTGCTTTAACTCTAAAACATCTTGCGAACATCATCACGAGGGCTTTCCGCAATCACACCTTCTCAAATGGGGCAAACAACGAGCTAAAACAACCTAGAATCAACAAAGGGAAAACTTTTCCAAGGCAACAAGAGGTGCCATTTGGGACCCCAAAGGCGCCAAAATAGAGTTTGCACCTCAAAATCATGTTTTCTAGGCTTGCAAGAGGCGCCATTTGGGACCCCAAAGGCGCAAAAACAGTGTTTGACTTCAAAAACCTTCAAATCAAGGCTTGCAAGAGGTGCCACTTGGGACACCAAAGGCACCAAAACAGTGTTGGAGCTCAAAAATATGCATTTTCACCCTTGCAAGAGGTGCCATTTGGGACCCCAAAGGTGCAAAAATTCTTAAATCACCCCAAAACTTGAATTTCAAGCTTGCAAGAGGTGCCATTTGGGACCCCAAAGGCGCCAAAAATCTCAAACACATTCAAAACACTTCAAAATGGAAAAAACATCATCCGAATGTGCAACAATAACATCAAACAAGCTACAACATCTATCTACGACATTCAAAATACCACTAAAAGAAAAGAAAATGACTAAGAGGTTTCTCGTAAAGCATACCGTATGTCCAGAGGCAGCAGGCTGATCATGTTGGCGAAGATGCTCAAAACGATGCTTATGGTAGGGGATCACCATCTTCCTCTAAGCTCTCCAATCTTCAACTTCTCTAAACTCAAAATGTGCAAATGAATCCCATTTTATCACTTTTTACCTTTTCAAAGGGTAAAATGGAGGGAATTAGGGTGGGATTTATTTCCCATTTTTACCACAAAGGAGTTGTAATTAATCAACACTATTCCAAGAAAGAGCTTTCAATTACATTTCGAGAGATAAATCATCTCTGCAATCAAAATCTCACTAAATCAATGTTGGATCATCATCATAATCATAACAACACCATCACATCATTCCAACATGTAATTTTAACATCCATACATTTACCGATTTATCTCTTGAGGGGGCATATATCCGTCAATATCTAAAATCTTGCATCATCTGGGGCATCAAAATCTTGCATCGTTTGGGGCATCAATTTTTTTTTTGAAGCAATGTGTAAACACATCACTTCAAAGAGGGGAAAAATGTATACACCTAAAAATGGTCATCATACTCAGTTAATTAAATACAACCTATTTGATTAACATTTTAACTACGTATAAATAAAGTATTACTTTATTTATATTGTTCACTCTTCTTTTAATTCTCCAAAATCATATTCTTCTAAATAATTAAATAAACAAATCATCCTAAACGTGTTTATTTAAATAATCTTCCTTAATCCTGATTAAGAATTAGAGCACATGTCTACTACATTTTTTTGTGCCACCTCACAAATGTCACATCAAAATAAATATGCCTAATTATTAATTAGAATTATCCTCACACACTTCCACCAATTGGAAAAGGCACATGGCTTTATTCTCTCACACTTCCAACAAATTTGGAACTCATGGGTCTTTGTTTCACACACTTGGGTCTCTCACACACATGGAATGTTGCCCATTGGTCAAAGAGATTCCTCCCACACACATGGCATGTTGCCCTTGGTCAAGGGGACAACACCCTGATTCCTTTCATCTCCACTGTCTATTCTTTCTCCTTCGAATCCATACCGTTGATAGGTGCCACCTCATAAAATGCTTGAGAAACCCTATAAATACACCCCCTTTCCTTTGCATTTATCATCCACATTTGAAGCAAAGTTACTATGCAAGTTTTTCTTAGGAGCTTGGAGCATTCTTGGAGTCTTATAACTAGATTTCATATCATGTTTTATGTTGCATTCTCATCCTAGATTAGCATATTACATCATAGTTTCATTTTATCATCCCCATTACATCATAGTTTCATTTTAGATTAGTTTGCTTTTTTGTTGCATTTGAGCATATGCATAATCATGAATAGTTCATTTTAGTTTCATATCATCTCACTCATCTCCACTTGTTCATTTATCATCAACATCATCCTTCGTTTATCATCATCTTCACCATCCTTTTCATCATTTTGTTTCATTTAGAAGCATACCACTAATCCTTCCCGCACACATTTGCACCTAGAAATCATCTTAGCTTGCATATTAGGCATCAAATCTCATTTTCTATGTTGTCATTTTAACAACCATTGTGCCTGTAGAAATTTGAGGGCCAAATGGTTTAATAAATCCCTAGAAATAGAGGACAATGATACGTATTAGAAAGGTTTGATTGTATTATGAAATAGAGTAGTTTTACTTGCTTCAAACTTTGAATGTAAACCGTTTCATTAAGGCTGGTGTTGACATTAAATCTCTCCACATTCGACACACGCACAGTATTAGAGCTTGATCACCTTTGGTTTCAGTTCTAGGTTGTTGGGTTTTCTTAACTAATCCACATTTGAGTGGGAGCTTGTGTAGAAGACACTTTGTGATCTTGTTGCAAGAATTTTTGGATGACAAGTTCATTAGGGAGAATAGAGGTGGATACATTTTTTTGGAATTTTTTTGAGATGTAGAAACTGAAGATGGAGGATCTATTGATAGATTGAGAGATCTGTGGGATGATGTTGATGAGAAAGTTTCAAGGCCTGCATATCCTACTTTGGCTACTCAATATGATGTTGTGGACCATAAATCCAAGCGTCTAATTAGATTTTTCTTGGAAGACTCTATTTTAATCAATGTCCATGAAGAGACCTCTGCACAAAAACTATGGAAGAAGCATGGTGAGATTTATCAAGCGAAATATTTAGTGAACAAGATTTTCATGAGGAATAAATTATATTCCTTGAGAATGGAAGAGGGTGGAAAAATCACATACCACCTAGAAGCATTCAATATATTGGTGGCTCAATTGGGTTGGTGTCAAAATGGACAAGGAGGATAAATGTCAGATATTTTTTTGTTCTTTTTCTGATTCATGGGATTCTCTTATTATGGCTATTGAGAGTACTTTTGTTATATTGAAGACTGAAGATGTGGTAGTTTCTTTACTTTTTGAAGAGAAGAGGAGGAAGGTATCCATCACTACCAAGGAGGCCCTAAATGTTCATGGAAGATCTAAGGAAAAAGGAAACTCATGCAAGTAATGATGCATGGTTAATTGAATCGGGTGCATCTTTCCATATGACCTTTAATAGAGATTGGTTTTCTGAATATGAAGAATTTGATGGAGGTAAGGTGTACTGGGGTGATGATTCTTATTTTAATATTTTTGGCCATGGTAAATTTAGAATCAAGTTTCCTGATGGTAGAATAGAAAGGATTAATGGTGTGTTGCACATCCTTAGATTAGCATCAAATTTGTTATCTATGAGCAAACTAAAATATGCAGGTGTGTAGGTATTATTTTCTAATGCAGGATGCAAGAAGGTTAGAGATGCTATGGTGATTTCTATAGGTGTCGGATATGGCACATTATATAAGCCTGATGCATGCACTATTGAGTGCAATAGTACTATGAAAAGAAAGTCCATGGAAGAGGTGAGGGTTTCTTCTTCAACAGATGGCCATGGATTTTGGGAACCCAAGGGTGCTCTCTTTTTTCTGAATCAAAGTTACCTACAAAGAAAACTATGTTATGGCACCAAAGACTTGGCCACATTGGAGAAAAGGGTCTAAGGACCTTAAAAAATAAAAACCTTGTTGAAGGTTTATTTGATCGTAATCTAGAATTTGATTTATGTGAGCATTGCATTTATAGAAACCAAAACCGCATTCAGTTTTACCCAAGTTCTCATAAATCTTGTGGTGAATTGGATCTTATTCATTATGACGTGTTTGGTCTTGTAGATGTTCTTTCAATTGGATAATCCACATATATTATGTTTCATTTATTGATGATTATAGTAGAAGGATATGGTTATACTTTCTAAAGAGTAAATCTAAAGTTTTCAATCAATTTAAAGAATTTAAAGCAATGATTGAGTTGCAAAATATAAATAAAATAATTTTTTTGAGGATTGATAATGGTGGTGAATTTTTCTCTAATGATTTTGATAGATTCTATAAATATTGTGACATTCATAGAAAAAAGACAACTCCATATTCTCCACAACATAATGGAGTTGTAGAAAGAATGAAAAGGAAACTAATGGAGAAGGCTAGGAGTATGTTGAGTGGTGTTGATTTAGAACAAAGGTTTTGGGATGAAGTTGTTGCCACTGTCTGTTACCTAATTAGCAGGTCTCCTACAACAACTCTTGTTGATAATATTCCTATAGAGGCATGGTCGGGTTACAAGCCTTCATTAAGATATCTTAGAGTTTTTGGTTGCGAGGAATATGCACATGTGCCAAAGGAGAAGTGAACAAAGTTGGAGAAAAAGGCTATGAAATGTATCTTCATCGAATACAATTATGGCATGAAAGGGTACAAGCTTTGGGATCCTGTTGCACAAAAGGTAATATATTAGTAGAAGTGTTATTTTTAGAGAAACTAAGCCTTCTTCTATTACATTGAAGCTAGAATAATGTAAATAGGAAGATGCGATTCAATTTCCTTCTACACCTAAGAGAGTTGAATCAAGGCCCATGGATAGATAAGAAGTTGAGGAGAGATAATCTGGCTCTGAATCTTCAGAAGAGGAGGAAGAACCTCAAAATAAACTTGTTCGTAGGTCTACAAGGCATAACAACCACCTGAAAGGTATTCACTTGATGATTGGAGATGTATTTTTTCTTTGAATATTAACATGGATGAACCTAGAACTGTAGAAGAGGCATTAGGTATGAATGATGTAGAATCCTAGAAGATTGCTATGGATGAAGAAATGGAAGCTTTGAAAAAGAATGATACATGGGATCTTGTACCATTGCTTGAAGGGAAAAAACCTATTGGTTGCAAATGGGTGTTCAAGAAAAACATTGGTTCAGATGGAGGTATCGAGAAGTAGAAAGCAAGGTTGGTTGTGAAAGGTTACTCTCAAATTGTGAGTGTTGATTATGGTGAGATATTTTCTCCTATTGCAAAAATGACATCCATTAGATTTTTTATTTCTATTGTTGTTGCTTATGATTTAGAGGTTGAGCAAATGGATGTGAAAACTGCTTTCCTTCATAGTGATTTGGAGGAGGATATTTATATGACATAGCTTGATCACTATGTGGTGAAAGGTAAAAGTAATTTTGTTTACAAGTTAAGGAAATCTCTGGATGGCCTAAAATAGAGTCCTAGGATGTGGTACCAAAATTTATATATATATGTGTTGAGTTTGGGATTTGAGCATTCTAAATTAGATCATTGTGTTTATTATAAAACTGATGGTGATTTTTTCATATTATTACATTATATGTTGATGATCTATGTTATTTATTGGAAAAAGGAAAGGTATTATTTCATAACTGAAATCTCATCTTGCCGCTAAATTTGAAATGAAATATATTGGTGCAGCTAGGTACATTCTTCAGATGGAAATCAGAAGAGATAGAGTGAATAGAAAGCTAAGGCTTGGCCAAAGAAAGTATGTCAACTCAATTTTACAGAGGTTTAACATGTAGGATTGTAGACCATTATGTGTTCCTTTTTCAGTTGGAACAAAGTTATCTATTTTAGACTGGACATCCAACATCCCCATCAGAGATGGAAGATATGAGTAGAGTGCCTTACCAAAGTGCAGTTAGAAGTTTGATCTATGTTATGGCTTGTACTGGACCAGACATTGCTCAAGCAATGGGAGTTCTTTCTAGATATATGTCTAATCCTGGTAGAGTTCATTAGGATGTAGTTAAAAGGGTCTTCAGATATTTACATTGTATCTAGAAGAGTATTCTTTGTGTTATCATATTAATTTAACTCAAGATGATATTTCCCTTGATATTCATGATTATGTGGATTCAGATTGGGCAGGTGATGTTGATAGTAGATAATCCACCATTGGTTATGTGTTTACTTTATTTGGTGGTGTAATTAGTTGGATGAGTAAGTGACAAGTTGTGGTTGCTTTGTCCACTACTCAAGATGAGTATATGACACCTACTCATGCTTGTAAAGAAGCCATTTTCCTTAACAGATTGTGTTCAAATATTGGAATAAAACAAGGTGTAGTGACAATTTATTGTGACAGTCAAAGTGTGATATGTCTAGATAAGAACTTGATATTTCATGCTAGGACCAAGCACATTAATGCACAATATCATTTTGTTAGAGATATGGTCAAAGATGGCAAGGTTAATTCACAATTCCTTCGTATTCCTCAACCAAAATAGGCTTCACAATTCCTTCTTATTCCTCAAGAACACTAATTCAACTAAAAAAACCTTTCACCAAGGTCTTTCCCTACATACAATTCCCCTTTCCTTCGTTGACTATTCAAATTCCTAGTAGCCATGCCATTAAGGACTGCTAGACATATATTTTCTTATAGACCTCAAACCAGAACTGTCAAGAGATTTTTGAATACTGCTTAAGGGGTTTTAAATCATATACAAAAATTAGTATATGTTATTGTGGAAAAAAATACTCAAATCCTGACTATACCGTTCCAAAATAGGCCTAAATAGGTCTCATACTCACAAGGGATTATTGATTATGCTATCTCCACCCTCAATTTCTCCTAAAAAACACTTGAAACACATCAAATTTGATCTATTAAAGCTTATTAGTCCACCAAAAATCCACTACAAGATTGTTTTCCTCAAACCCTAGTTCCTAATCTCTTAACTACCCTATTTTTTGACTGTAACACAGGTTTCCCAAGTTAGGGCATCAAGTTATTTGATTGAAACTTTAGCTACACACCTTATGGATTAGGAATCCTTTAGAATATATAAAAACCATCCTACATGCCCATTTTTAGAAGCTAACAATGATTTGAAACAAATAAATGCACTTTTAAAAACTCACTGTTACCCTAAACAGGGGTTTTGATTGTTTCCTAGTAAATTCCAATAACCAACTCAAAATTAAACCAATTTTCATGAAAATTGATGTAATAGGAAGGTGATTGAAACTATTACCACATACAACCATTCAAACATGCCTTCATGGCCGTACATGGCCATACTAAGGCCTGGAACAGTAATTTTCTGTAGAAATGCATAAAAACAATGTTCTTTTATTGATCAAAATCTGATAATCAATCACCCACGCCAAATACAAATGTACATAGGCCTTTTAAAGGAATAAAATCATGACTCCTCACATTCCAACTTATTTCTAACTACTTCCCAATGTTTTAGACCCACTTGACTGTTCACCTTCCTAATGTTGTTTTTTTTTGCAATTTTATAATTTTTACATATTTGTGAGAGCTTTTGAATATGTTGACATTATTTTGCAAAATGTGGCACAATGACCTCCTAATGATTCTAATACATGAAGAAATGAATTGAATGACCCTTGAACAATGTGAAACAACAAAATTTTAATCAACCTTCAAGATTTGCTTCCTAGAATCATGGCATTGTCAAGATGCTCTTGCATCATTAAGGTAAAGACATTGATGAATGTTGTTGATTCTTTAACTAAGCCTATGAGTGCAGAGAATTTCATAGACTATGGGCCTTTCAACCCATAGCAATTAAGAGATGATTTTTAATCCCTCTTGTTGCTCTTGCAAGGTGTTTAACAAGAGGGAGATTTGTTGGAAAAATGTGTTTCAATACATTGCAATTATATAAGGTTTATTGTTTATATATATATATATATCTAAGTTACATTGATAGATGTATATAATGGGAGCACAGGGTGGAGGGTTGGAGTGGGATGCATGTTATTGTTAACATTTTTTTTGTTTGTGGGAGTAAGAGGTGGGTCATCAAAAATAGAATATTTATCTTTGTTTAAGTCTAAAGAGTTAGTGAAGTAGAAGGAACATAAATAGGGGAGTTTTAAATTTTTTTTCCATATTTGAAATTTAGAGATAAATGCATGTAATGAAATATATTTCTATTAACATAATGAATAAAGATTTATTTTAAAGTTTTCCTTGTTATTATGTTAGATTACATGAGCTCTTTCATCTTATTCCCTTGTATCTATGTTTTCCTGCATTTTTGTATTAGCATTGTGTGTACTTTATTTCTTGTACTCTTTTATGACTCTATTTTCATGTGAATGATGGAATTGACTTGTATTATTAATAGGTAGGTAGAGTTTGAGTCCATAGAGGTTAGAAAAAATAGTTTTAGACTTAGTTATAACCAATTACAAGCTATAGAATTGCTTGTAATAATTTTATTTTATCAAATCCTATGTGAGTTGCTTACAAAAACACAACCTATCTTCAATGACAAAAGCATGGATTTGAGTTATTTTTGGTGCTACAAGCTATTTATTGCTATATAAAAAAAAATCCATTAGGGTTTAAATACCACTAGGTCATCACTAGGCAAGATGACATAAAGGTCGGTGAACACTTGTTTTAATTCAAGGGACCATGATTTTTTTAAAGAAATTTGACAAGAAGCATGATTATTTCACAAGAGAAATCAATAAATTTAAATTTACAAAATTAATTTTGTTAAGTTGTGAACCAATTCATTGCATTGATTAAGAATATAGACACGAAAAACTAATAGTGATAAATCACTTGTAATCATGAAAGATTTATATTTTTGAAATTACACTTCAAATTTGATCAAAACTAATTAGATGAATAAAAATATATATAAGATGAAAAGGCGTGGGGGGGGGGGGGGGGGGGGGGTGGATCCTATTTTATGGTGATATGAAGTTATAACTCTATTGAGAAGATAAAATCACTAAATAACTACTCTTGCTTGATTAGTTTTCAAAGAATTAGAGTTAAAATAAAGGTACAATAGACTAAGGGAAAATTGAAAATGAAGAAACATGTAATAAACTATAATGTGTAGAAGCAAGTCTAACTGCAATCTTTCACAAAGTTTTGAATTCATATGATATTTGATTGAAACACACAATCTTACCAAAAATCAATTGAATTTCATGAAATGCACCTAAACAATATAACTCAAATTTTAAAAACCAAAAGAAAATTAAACACTATTAAGTATCTAAAATTACATTTCTATCTCAACTACTTTGTTAAAATTATTAAATGGTCAATTAAATCTTGTCATTCTAGTTTAGTCACTATTTTTAAAGTAACAATGTAGCTAATGAAAATATGATGAAAAATTAAATTTGAACATAATAAGACCTTGTAGCTTTTACAAAAATATTCTTGACACTTTTTTTCAAAGTAGGCATATATCTAATGTCACATTTCTATATATGATATTTCCAAATTGCTTATTTTTTATAATTCTTAGATAAAATCATGAATTATTAATACAACAATAGACTATAGACTTCAATTTCTAGTCCTCATGTGATTTGTAATTGCCTAAATTCTAATGTTTATCACTCGAGTGCCCTAAAACATACAAAATAGCTCATATTAAGATTCTTTGAAATGATAAATTATTCTATAATAATTTACCTATATATGATTTAAAATATCTTAAGAAACTACAAAATAAAATAAATTAAGTTTAATTGTATGAAGGCACATATATTTAAATGAAACTAGGCATGGGATAATACTAACATGAGGAAAATTCCTATGACAATCACATGGATATATATACTTTGAAAGAAAACTATTAAATTTTAGGAACACACACAAGTGTGCATAACCATTGAGTACATAGAGAACTAATAAATAAGAGTCATTATGATAGATCAAATATATCAAAGGACACAATTATTGATAACATATATAACCTAAACCTAATTAAAAATTCATATAGGCACTGGTTCAATCATGGTTTTGGTGATAAGATTCTTTGTCTCAATGCCTGAGACACTAAATCCATCTCTTTCTTTGTAGAGAAGTTGGAGACCTTTTGATAAAGTGTATGCATGATCTTTGCTGATTATTGGAACATTATCAGGTTTTAAATATTCCCAATTCAATTCTTTGAGTTTTTCATCAATTAAAGAATTGAGATACTCCAATGCATCTTTCTCTGTAGATCCAGGATGGTCTTTCATATAGCATGTTACACATGATACTACTTCTCCACGATCTGCCTCAGCCTTCAAAAATAGAATTATAACTATGTAAAATTTCATATATAATTACCTTTAAATCTTATCAATTGATCATACACATGAAGAAACATGATATTTTAAAAGTTAAATTTTCTAAATTTATAGCATACCTTGAAAGTCTTTGTGTCACCCCTTAATCTAAGGGTTAAGCATAAAAGCTCATTGAACCTTGATGGATAATCAATTTCTTTTATAACATCATTAGAAATGGGTACATCTAATGATAGTACAGGTTGTAAGGTCACAACACGAGCCCCTGAGCTTACTTTTCCATTTTCTAAATATTCCTCCAAAGATGGTATATTACCCATAGCAAGCCACTTTGCTTCTTGCAAGTAAGCATCTATGTAAACTTCCCACTATATTTAAACATCATTCCAAGTTAATATTGGTACTTTAAATTAATTAAATTTCTAAGAAAAGTCTACATAAAATAAGACTCAAAATTAATATAAATCAAATATCCATACAACTTTAAAAAGGTAAAATTCAAATCCCTTCATGATGTCAAGGAAAACCAACATATTAATATTATTAAGTAGAACCATATTAATTATATATAGTACAATATAAAAACAAATATATAATTTATATAGTCAAAATAACTTTGAATATATTAGTTAACATGTCAACATTTCATTCTTATTAGTACTACAAGTAAAATCCTTATGTTAAAGTGTATCTTACAAACCATAACGAGATTGAATATGCGGATTAATTGTTCTACCTTGCACACTATGTTTCCTATGGATGTAGGAGAAACAATAACTTAAAATTAGAAATATGGTTTTCAATCATATACTAGTTAGAACTCTTAAAATAAATGTACACATAGTTTCAATAAGAAATTGAATAGTGAATTTGATAAGTATTTGGACCAAGCTCATAGAGATTATTTTCAAATGAAACATAGAAATTATTTTTTAATTTGGAATTTTTATTAATGGTTGAATTTAACATTATGTCTAGGAATTATATCTTGAGCCCCCTTTACAATGTTCTTAGTCCTTTTTCCTCCACCCTTTTTAATTTACAATCAATATGAAATAAATTCCTCTTGTTCACTTGGGTTTGTAGAATAAATAATTTGCTAATATATTCTTATCCTATTATATTTCTCATCCAATTTTTTTTCTAGTTTATCATGAACTTTTTCTTCATGAAAAATTGTAGACATTCATTTTAGTCATCATAGTTACCTATCTTGCCAAATATTAGAGTCATTCAAATATTTCCTTTACAATTTTCCACATTTATGGAGTGATTGGAAGTGGATTCACCATCAATTTTCTTCATTTAATCTAGGATTATTTTCCTACTAGTTTTATTAATTTGAGATACAACACCATGGCCTAGTTATTTTATTAGAAATTATAATTTTTAATAGATATTCTATTTTTTCGAATCTAGAATGTTATAAAGTATGTTATGTTTAATGCAAATTCTCTAGATTTTATTTTCACATCAAAAAAATATGTGCTTTCTTCTCTTTATGTTTATATGTAGTTAATAATGAAGAAAATGGAACTAGAATTTTTATGTGCTTATAAGACCTAGTTAATAAACTAATGAGTGTTCTTTGCACTATTAATAGAGTGCTACTCACTTGGAATGTTATCATCATTTTATGACTAATGGAACCACTCACACAATTGGAGTTGTTTCTCACTTCCTTCTTAGTGGAGGGGCTAGATTACTTTATGATGAGAAATTATTCTAGGAACATGTAGGGTCATGTCAATGAGTATTTTGTGCTTTCTTCATCTACCTAGGGAATATTGTTGTTGCTTGTATTTCAAGACCCTCAAGATGGATAGGAGTTCTACATGCATACTACCGATTTATTTTCATTGTAAATATTTTATTATATAAACCTAAAATTCTATGATTAAAATATGATACTCATAGAAGACCACTAGTCTGTTGTACATGGAAATATAAGGTTAGGACTTTATAAAAAATAATTACAATGGTAAATAACAAAAATAAAGAGTAAATTTGGTCACAATAACAAGATAAAAGCTACTCCTTTTCAACATATGGCATCATTTACAATGAAGTTTTACTAACCTAATATAAATAAATAAATGAGAAATTTATATATTAATAGAGATTTTATTATCAATAATGATTAACAAGTACATGAAAGGATAATAAAAGTATATTCTTTTCATACAACAAAAATAGATCAATGAAATTGAGAAAAGTATGTGTTATATATAGGAGCTATGTTGTAACTTATTTTCTTTTAAAATTAAAAAAAATATGTATTTTGAATTATTTATTTTTTGATGATGATTCGTAATTTTCAATGAATTGTAAATGACATAAATAGTAATGAAGTTGCATTTAAGATTTTTTTTTTTGTGAAATGCATACATTAGTTTAATTAAATTGCTTATCTACACGCTCTATAATGATAGAGTACAATTATACATATTAAAAATAAATATTTATAAAATCTTACAACTTTGCGTGCATAGTCAAGTGTGTCTTTTCCTTGAGTTTTTTCAGCCTCTCGAGCCATCTCCCTCACACCCTCATCAAAAGCCTTGAATGCCAACTTCATAAATTCTGGAAGTCCTTCCATGGATGCTAAATCCCACCTTTCATAAAGCACAAGATAATCTATTACAACAATATATATGTCTATATATATATATTAATATATTAGAATGTTCATTGTATATTAATGTCAAGAGAACTGTGTGTTTTAGAAATTATATAAAAAATATAGAAAACTAAACCCATTTATGTCTACTTGCTATAAACTATGATACATTATCATCAATGTGTTAGTTGTTTATATGGACATCATGGTCCTACATAAACAACTAGATTTAAATAGCATGCATATGGTTTTAGTATCTTCCTTTATCTCACCCCAATTTACCAATATAAGTAAATAAATACCTCTTAATCGCTTGTGTGAAGAGTTCAAGTTCATCTAAAGTCCCATAAGTGTCATAAATATCATCCAAACAAGTGACAAATGTAGCCATCTTTGCAAACCCAATTCTAAAAGTAGAATATTTTGGCTCAATACACCCTCCAGCTGCCCAAAAGTAAAATTCCACATGGCGATGTCGAGCAAACTCTAGTTTAGCTAGACCAGACTCTGTCCACCATCTAAATTAAAACACGTTACTAAATCAACATGATTTTATAACCATTCAAATATAACTTTTATTCTAAATAGTTTAAGCTTCAAACTAAGAGAATATCTTAAGTAACATGAATTTTCTACCTTGAGAGAATTTGAATCTCTCGTTGTTGTATTGATTGGATCATATTGAAGTCCAACTTTGCTAGTTCTAAGAGTTTTGAGTTGAAAATACTACAACAGTTCCAAAGTTACAATGTTAAAATATTTCAAAGATGTTCAAGCAAACTTAAAACATCAAAATTTATGTTCTATTAAAATAAAAAATATTTCATGAATATTAAATTTTTTTCCTAATGTTTTGAATTAGGAAGAGATGGGTATTGAAATTACTTGTTGGTGGTCTTGACATCTCCATATATGTCAATATAAGTCCTTGCTTCTAACCTAGGAACATTGGTGTGCCAACCATACTCTAGATTGAATTGTATCTATTACATCACAAAAATTAGAACCCCAATTGAAAAATAGAAGCAGAGGATTAATAAGGAAAAAATATTAATGGATATGGATACCTCTTTTGAAAGATTAGTATTATTCATATTTGGTAGAACTTGTTTTAAATATGTAGTAGAAAAGGCTTTGGCATCATCCAAAGTTTGCTCCTTAGGAAATGCAATAAGTGAAGCTCGGAATAAATTTAGAACACTCCTTATTTCCTTCTCATTTGATTGATTGTTTGAGTACAACAATTGTCCATCTTTATCTTTGAATTGCTGCAACATGTCTGATATGATATCAAGTTAGAAACAACTTCATTCTTTTTTAGTATAATCTAAATTATATATAATATTTATTTTTGATACTTCTAAAAGAATAAAATTTATTGTATTGATAAATTCAATTAATAAGATTGGAAGGATTATTATAATTTAAAAATAAGTGTAAAAACACTATTTAAAAGTTTATAATTTAATTACAGTAATGACCCTTTATCCTTTTCGAAAAAATATATTCCAAAAAACTTTAAAACAAAATTTATCAAACTAAAAATAATTTATTTCAAATAAATAGAATTAACGTTACCTATTAAAAGTGAAGCCTTATTACTCTTATATTATAAGTTTCTTACCAACCAATATAATAGATTCATGCGCTGCATACCTATCAATCATGTTGAACTTCTATACAATGAAAAAAGGGTTACTGTTGAATAATTAACTTAAAATACTATCTACTTTCTTCTTATTTTAATATGTAAAATGTTAGAATTTACTTTCATGAATGCCTTCAACCCTTCTCTATCAAGTCTTGATTTGATGTTTTTATAGTAAGCCGTTATTGCACAAATAGTTGACACTCTTGTTACTATAATCTTACGGCTATAATAATCTCACTATTTTTCAAACATGTTAAATGTATCTGACAACATAAAAGATATAGTTTAATCCAAAAGCTTACTGCATTTTATTTTCATGAACTGTGGAAAATTCATATCGACAAATATTTTCTGATTCAGTGATTGCAGATATCATCTGAAGAGACGCCATATCTGTGTAGGCGAAGTATTCGAAAACCCAACGCGGTAGTATTGAGATCCACGCAAGGACTCTCTCTACCACATCCAATGCCTTTATCATTCCAATACCTGCTATTCAAACAAATAGTTCTTAGATATTAGAAATAGACTAAGGAATACACTCTACTGTTTTCTCGAAGACCTGAATCCTGAATCTTAAAGAAAGAAGCAAACCTGTAAACATAGTCGAGAGCTGCTTTTATTTCATTTTGAAAATGGCGGTCGATTCCAAGGCGTTGTACATCGTCCACCATTGAAAGACGCTGATACAGATCGTCTGTAGATGAAGAGTGTAGATGAAGGGCATTTAACATTTCCTTTATCTCCTTAATCAGCTTTTCAGCACGTTCACCATAACTTGGAGCCTTCAGCACAAATAAAAAAAACAGTAAGACAGAACAAATCAAGAACTTTTAAGAAACTATGCACCCCTTAATCACAGTTCAGATTAGACAGCAAAGTAATTTACGTCAGAAGACTTTGAGAGGGATTGTAGGAAATCATCATCCCACAAGTTGGGGTGATGATTGCCAATGCGCCGTGTTATGCCTTCATCATCTGTGGTAATAAACGCCGTATTCTGAGCATTAACTCTGCGGCGTGCCGGTATTTTGCTTGGTGGGAATACTTTGCTGAAAAGCTTATGATGGTGAATAGAAGGCTTATGAAATGGTAGCTTCTGTCCAAGCACAGTGGAAGCCAAAGGCGTAATGCAACCAAGAGACATTTTGGATCGAATAATATTCTGAGAAAGATCTTTTTCTCTGTTATGGAGAAGCTTGTCATCCACTCCAATTTATAGAACTTTCATCACGTCTTTTCAATTGAGAGACAAAATTAAAGTGTCATTTTTTCTACGAGTTGAAAATAGCGCGTTATGATCCATTGGCTGTTATAGATCCGCAATATCCAAGCATGCTATGTTCGTACAAATAGATGACTTCTCTGTCTCAATTTTTTTAAAAAAATGGGCGATGGCAGGTTGCTTCAGCTGTATTGATATTTATGTCTCAATCTCAAAGAACAAATTCAACAACTAAAAATATTGTTATTGCTTATAGCTTTAGACCATATCAATCTAAACTTGAAACTACTAACTCTCATGCTACTGCCTTTGCTCATACTTACTTTAGTTCTAATCCGTACATCCTTGCTTCCTCTATATGTATTTAAACTATATCTATGACTAGCTCTAGAACTGATTAGTCTATTACTACATAAAAGTAGTTACCTATTTTTTGATTTGGAAGTTCTCTTTCTAGGTATGGTTTTGTGTCTTTAGATCACTCTTGAATGTTATAATATTGATCTTCATTTCAAAGTAGACATGGAATTATTATAGCATCTTTAACTTTTTCCATCTATTTCTAGATCAACTTTTGCATTCACAACCTTCGTGTAAATACCCAAATAGACTTCCCTACTAGACACCTTTTGATATGTCTTGAAAATAAAAAATAGCCAATCTAACAACCTCTTATTTTCCACCTTTAAGAACTATCCAATGATAACTTTAAGAAAGCCCCCTCAGAAAAAGATATAAAATCTTGGCAAATCTTTTATTTTTTTAGGAAATAATATTAATTTCTATTGACAAATCTTTCCATTTTTTTGAAAAAAATATTAATTTTATTGGCGATTTTTTTACATCACTAAAATTTTGTAGCAAATTTTGGCGAATCTTGAAAAATAATTGGAAAATGCATTAGTTATGATGGTGAATCCATCCAATCTAAAAATAATTCTCATGGAAAAGTAGGGCCTGAGGGTGGAAATTATCGATGGGTTTAAGGAGTAGACTATAATATTTACTTGCCACCATTGTTTTAAAATATAATATAATAGCCCTCACTGTATTTTGCAAGCTAAATGTACCCACAATCTGTAATTCTCATGGGGCTCAAAATTTCTTTTAGATCATTGATCTAGTGACCCTCGTTGTACTCTGTGAGGTAAAATATACCCACAATCTATAATGCTCATTAGACTCAAAATTGTGGGCCCCATGACGAGCATTATAGATCATGGGTACTTTTACCTCATGGAATACAACAAGAACCATTAGATTATATTATAAATCAATTGTGGAAACTAAAGATTAGAAATATGGTCCTAAAGAAACTAATAATTATGATATACTATTGGAAAATTAATATAGACTTTTACTATAATTTATAAAATTTAGACGAATCTAATATGATCATGTATCAAATATTGTGGCAAATTTTTTGGGATAATTTTTTTAATAAAATAAATTCTTTGGTTATTTAAATAAGACTATAATTTTTTTTTTTGTAAAAATATGGCGAATCAATTCACGTTATAGCTAGAACTATTAGCCGATTTTGGATCCCCAAATTTCAACTATTAGCCAATTGGTGAATATTAGCCACTAAACAAATCACTAGAACTATCAATCAAGTATTTAACCTAACAAAATAATTGTAGAAATCCTTGATACATCTATTTCCTCATAGATTCATGTCTCTTCATACTTGAAAATTGATCTATAGTTTTTAATCAATTGTTAATCAACACTCTTTTGCATCTTGTATGTGCTTCTACATTTATGATGCAGGAGCATCCAAGGTGTAAGGGAAATCTTGCATCAACCAAAAAAAACTTAATTTTTAGTTAAGTTTTTTTGTTGGTTTTTTATTATGGTTTGAGGTATTTTCAAATGAAATTTGGAAAAATTAAGGATGTCAACTTGTAAAATATCTTAATGGGTATTTGCAATTTAGATTTGGTGAGGATTGAGAAAAAATGGCTAAGTTATGGCTTTGCAATTTTTTAGTTTGGTACTAGCTTGTAGACTTCTAAGTTATTGTTGAACCTGCCCTTTTGTGGATGTTTGGTGTGATAGTGGCCTTATATGGATGTTTGGTCTTCTATTGACCTTTGTAGAGATCTAGTGTTGAACTAACCTGTTTACATCTAGTTCCAATGTTCTGGCTGCACAATTGGTTTTGATGGGTTCTTTCACATTTGTGGGAATTTTGAGGTCATCAAGATTAGTGGAAATTCCTTATTCATCCACCTCTTTCAAGAGTTCCTTATCCAACAAAATTTTGTGGGTAAACCCTAGTGATTTGAACCTTTACAAGTTTAATCAATTGGTTCAAATGAACAATTCTAATGATGATGTTAGTATAACATAACATGACATGAATAGGGATGAGGGTTGCTTGCCAAAAATATTACATAAGCATGATATAATTATGACATCATCTAGTACAAATTACATTTTTTTAGTCATCCATATCTATGAAATTTCAACTTGTTGTTTATATGGATTTCCATCTTGTCACTATCTCTAAAGACTTTCATCTTATTACTTCCTTTGTGGACTTTCAACTTGCTACTACACTCATCATTTCTACAATAATTTAGTTGTTGTAATAGCTTAGATTTGACTTGAACTAACTTCCTAGTCATTGAAGGATAAAAATGAATCATTTTCTTCATTATTAAAAGGCCTTTTGGGAAGGAGAATAGCCTTTGGAGAGGAATAAGGCTAAATTATAACTTTTTAATGGTGATGTGTTTTTCAAGCTCAGAAAAACCCTATGTAATGAAATTATGGTAAGAAAATAAAGTATATTTTTTGAATTTGTGTGTGGAAGTGTGTTTTGGGCTACATAATCGAGCTAACTAATAAGGCCCCCTGATCTCAACTACATCAATTAGTATTAGAGCAGGCATGATGTTGAAATGTGTGTGAGGAGAAGGGTTTCATATTTGAGAGAGATAGGGTTTAATGAGTTGTGTTGAGATTGAGGTTGTGATACCATCTTGATTTGTATTAGATGGTATCAAAGCGATTAGTTTGTTTGGAGGTGTTGAGATTGAGGGATATAATGTGTTGAGTAATGTTGTGATGGTTTGAAAAAATTAAGAATATTGCAAAGGTTTGAGAAGATTTATTGTAGACTTGTGAAGAGGGGTCTTGCAATTACAAAGGGTTGATCAAGACATTAAAATTGTGAGAACCTATTAGGATTGCACATGTGTGACGTTGTTGTAGGTATGAATGAATCTTGTAACTCTATAG
>VDFB02150834.1:21640-31709 GCA_007258455.2 Sequoia sempervirens
GTACTTTTAAACTAGCAAAGAACACAACAAATTCATACAATTGGATAATAAGTATCTTAAATGCATTCAAGTTTCTAGCCATAGATCCACTGTCATCCATATTGAGGGTGTAGAACTTATTTCCATGTTCAAGAGTTCATTTACCAAAGATTTATATTGATACAAATATCCTAATATATTATTAATAGCTATTTTGGTGGTCTCTTAATAATATTATAACATACTAAATAAAAAAATAGAGTAAAACAAGATCCTTATATTTTCTTCCCATTTTCCCTATCATTATTATGAAATAGTAGTAGGTTTGGATCTAGAGACTATAACTCATAAATTTTTATCCTTAAGCATAACATCCCTCATGAGCTTCCAAATATCAAATTTTGAATAGTGAAAGCTTGATTCATTTCACTAATGAATAGTGAACAAACTTAAAACTGCGGAGACATAAAGTATGTAGTTGTAATAACTACCTATAATAGAAAATGTAATAATCTATTCTAGCATTTTGACCTTATTACATTGTTCTTGCAAATGTATCCTTCGAAGATCAAATTTCACCTTGCTAAGAGATCCCCCCTTAAGGTCTACATAGAAGTTTTTTTTTTTTGAATTAGGTGGAACTTCATCAAGCTTCCTCGTAACCCTCAAAAGGGTGTAGCTCTAAGTTGAATTCCCAAGTTCCCAAACTACCATCTCCCCAAACTCCTAAATTATAGATTCCCAAATTATCAGACAAAAATCCATACTAATCTACACCCATAGAGCTCCATAAAGTTGTCTCATGACCCTTAGAAGGGTATAATTCTTGATCATAACCTTGTGAACTCATTGGACAACAATCCGCATTGAGTTCACCAAATCCCTTACTTATCTTCAAAAACAAAAGTGAAGAGCTATAGATCCAAGATGGAATCAAAGTAGAGAGCTATAAGGGAGTAAGAGGTGGATCACCATAAAAAGAAGGTTTAAATTTTATAATTTTAAAGAGTTGGGGATGTAGTAGGAGCATGAATGTGGGTTTGTAATTTTTTTTTCCATCTTTGTAATTTAGAGATAAATTCATGCAATGAAATACATTTTTTAATTAATGTAATGAATAAAGATTTATTTTTTTTGTTTTCCTATTATTATGTTAGTGTACATGAACTCTTGCATCTTATTCCCTTTCATGCATGTTTTCTTGAAATTATATAGTATTGTGTGTATGTTATTTCTTGGGTATATGGCTCTTTTATGTCTCTACTTGAATGTGAGTGCTACCATTGATCGGTAGAGTGTGGTTCTATAGAGGTTAGAAAAAATAGTTGTAGATTTACTTATAGAAATTTACACTCTATAAAGATACCTACAACAATAAATTTCATTTTCCCAAAGGTTGTATTAGTTGATTACAACATCCCACCTATCTTCCATATTACATTTTTATTCTTACAAGCTATTTATCACCATAAAAAGTCAATTTTCATTAGGTTTTATATCAATAGGTCATCAATAGAAAAGATGCCATAAAGACTAGTGATTTTTTTTTTAAAATTCAAGGGACAATGCTTTTTTAAACAAAATTAGATAAGAAGCATGATTATTGAGCAAAATAAATTAAAAAAAAAAAAGATTTCTAAAACTATTTTTCTTTAACTTATGAACCAATTCATTGTGTTGGCTAAGTATATAAACATGGAAATATAATAGCAATAAATCACTTGTAATAATGAAATATTTAGATTTATGAAAGTAAACATCAAAATTAACACAAAATTAATTAGATGCATAAAAATGTAAAACATAAAAAGGGGAGAGAGGGCCTATTTTGTAGTGATAGATAATTATAAATATATTGAGAAGATAAAATTTCTACATAACGGCTCATGCTTGACTAGTTTTCAAAACAATTAGAGCTAAAAGAAAGGTGAAATTGAACATGAAGAAATATGAAACAAATTATCATGTGCACAAGCAAGTCAAACTACAATATTTCACAACTTTGATTTCATATGATATTTGATTGAAACACATTGAACCTTGCCAAAACTCAATTGAATTTAATAGAATACATCTAAACAACATAACTGAAATACTAAAAACCAAAGGAAAAAAAAAAAAAAAAAACTAGTAAGAGTCTAAAATTACATAGAAAAGAGAAAGATAAGTTCTAGCTCAACTATTTTTTGTTAAAAATATTAAATAAGCAATATAAATCTATTTGTTCTAATTTAATCACTAATTTATAGTGCCAATCCATCTAATGTATATAAGAAGAAAAATAAGTTTTGAACACAATGAGTATTTTTTGCTTCTAAGAAATGATTCTCGTCACTTTTTTCCAAAGTAAGCATATATCTAAGTTAAATATAATATAAATTAAAAAATTGATCTATTTTTATAATTTCTATCTATAAGAACACAAATTCTCAATAAAAAAACATGTTAAATATTATCTTTTTATAAATCTCTATTTTCATTACTTTAGCAATACACTATTGATTTCAATTTCTAGTCCTCATATCATTTGCAATTACCTAAGTTATGGTGTTTATCACTTGAGTTCCCTACGACATACAAAATGGATTATTAAGATTCATAATCTATAATAATACCCATATATGATCTAAAATATCTTAGGTTACTAAAAAATAAGAGAAACTGAGTATAATTATATGAAGGTAAATATATCCAAATGAAACTATGCATGAGATAATACTTACATGGGAAAAATGGTTGTGAAAATCACATGGCTATATATTATTTGAAAGAAAAAATTAAATTTTAGCTAGAAACACTGTAAGTTTGTATAACCATTGAGTACATAGAGAATTAAAAAATAAGAGTCATTATGATAGATTCAACGTATCAAATGACACTATTCTTGATAACATTTAATTAAAAAGTCACACAGGCATTGGTTCAATCATGGTTTTGGTGATAAGATTCTTTGTCTCAATATTTGAGAGACTAAATGCATCCCTTCCTTTGTAGAGTTGGAAACTATTTGATAAAGCATATGCATGATATTTGTTGATTATTGGAACATTATCAGATTTTAAGTATTCCAAATTTAAATATTTGATTTTCTCATCAATTTAAGAATTGAGATACTCCAATGCATCTTCCTTCATAGATTCGAGATGGTTTTTCATATAACATGTTAATAATACTTCTCCACGATCTACCTCAGCCTTCGAAAATACCATTATACTTTTACAAAAAATTAAATATATAATTACCTTTAAATAAAATCAATTGATCAAAGGCATGAAGAAACATGATTTTTTGAAAGTTAAATTTTCTAAATTTATAACAACCTTCAAATTCTTTGTGTCACCTCTCAATCTAAGGATTAAGCATAAAATCTCATTGAAGGTCTTCATGGATAATCACATTTTTTTATAACATCATTAGAAATGGGCACATCTAATGATAGTACAAGTTGTAAGGTCACAACATGAGCCCCAGAGCTCAATTTTCCATTATCTAAATATTCCTCCAAAAATGGTATATAAGGCATAGTTCAAGCCACTTTTTTCTTACAAGTAAGAATCTATGTAAACCTCCCATTGTACTTAAAAACAACATTCCAAGTTAATTTTAATACATTAAAGTAACTAAATTAAGTTAAGAAAAGTCTACATAAAATAAGACTCAAAATGAGTATTAAATCAAATATCCATAAAAATTTAAAAAAGGTAAAATTCAAATCCCTTCACGATGTCAAGGTTAACCAACATATTAAAATTATTAAGAACCACATTAATTATATATACTACAATACAAAAACTAAAGTATCTATTATATAGTCAAAACAACTTTCAATATGTTGGTTAACATGTCAAAATTTCATTCTTTTTAGCACTACAATAAAATCCTTACATTAAAGTGCATCTTACAAACTATAACAAGAGAGAATATGTTGATTAATTGTTCCACCTTTCATACTATATTTCATGTGGATTAATTGTTCCACCTTTCATACTATATTTCTTATGGATGTAGGAGAAAGAATAACTCAAAACATAAAAAAGCATGCTTTTCAATTAAATACTAGTTAAAAATCTTAAACTAAATGTACACATTGTTTTAGTAATAAATTGAATAGTTAATTTGATAGTTTTTGGACAAAGTGTATAGAGATTATTTTCAAATTAAACATCAAAATTATTTTTTAATTTGGTAATTTTGATTAATGCTGGAATTTTAACACTACATCTACTTGAATTATATCTTGAACCTTCTTGACAAAGTTCTTAGTTATTTTTCCTCCATCCTTTGTAATTTTACAAGTGATATTGAATAAATTCCATTTATTCACTTGTTTTTTAGAATAAATAATTTGTTAAGCCATTATTATCCTAACATGACTCATCTTATTTGATTTCTAGTCCATCAAGGGCTTTTGCTTCATGAAAAACTATAGAGACTAGTTTGGGTCATCATAATTACCTAGCTTCTTGATGTCATTCAAACACCTCATTTAGAGTTCCCCACATTTATAGAATGCTTTGAAGTCAAATCAATAACTATTTAATGCATTTAGTTTAGGATTATTTTACTAGTGGTATGTTCTATTTGGAGATACAACACCATGGCCTAGTCACATTATTAGAATTTTTAATTTTTAAATAAATCTCTTATTTATTTGTAACTTTACAATGCTAGAAATTATTCTATATTTAATGAAAATTATTTATATTTTATTTTTCAATATATATATATTCGTACTTCCTTTTTTTTATACATAGTGAAGAATGAAGAAAATGGAACTATAAATTTTATGTTCTTATAAGACCTAGTCAATAAACTAAGGAATTTTCTTCAGACTCTTATAGAATACTACTCAAAGAATTCTACCATCATATTATGGCTAATGGAACCACTCACACAATTGGAATTTTTTATCACCACCTTCTTCTTAGTGGAGCAACTAGATTACTTCCTCATGAGAAATTTTTCTAGGAATATGCAAGGTCATGTCAAGGAGTCTTTTGTGCTTTCTTCACCGACCTAGAGGGAATATTATTGTTCCTTGTAGTTCAAGACCCTCAAGATGGTTAGGAGGTCCCTAATCCTCCTTTTAATGCTTTTCCCCATTGGATTCTTTACTAGTAGGAAGATCCTCCTCTCCTCACTCCTAGTGCATTAGTGTGTGCTTAGTGATAGGATGGGTGGTGTGTTCCTTACTTTAGTTGGTTTTGTTTATTTCTATTTGTTAAGATCAATTATATTGTATAGGTTGTGCATACCTACCAAATTACTTTCATTATAAATTTTTTGTTATATGCACATAAAATTCTATGATTAATATATGATACTCATAGAAGACCACTAATTTGCTACATGGAAATATACGATTAGGACTTTAGAAAATAAAGACAAAAATTTAGAAGGGTAAATAATAAAAATAAAGGGTAAGTCTACTAACAATGATATAAAAAATTCCCTTCCTACTCAGTATATGACATCATTTACAATGAGGTTTTACTAACCTGATATAAATAAATAAATATGAAATTTTCTAGATTAATATATATATATATATATATCATCAATAATTGATAAGTACAAGAAAGGATAATAAAAGATTTCTCTTTACAAACAAGGAAAAAAAGAGGTCAATAGATCCATGGAATCGAGAAAAGTGTGTTTTTATATATAGGCTATGTTGTAACTTATTTCTCTTTTCAATTAAAAAGAAAACATTTTAAACTATTTCACTTCTTGAAGATGGTCCATACCTTTAATGAATTCTAAATGAGATATAAATAATAATGTCAAAGTTTCACATAAGATTCAAAAAAATCACGAAATGAATATCTTAGTTGAATTAAATCTTATCTATACACTTTATACTAATAGAATATTAATTATACATGTTAAAAATAAATATTCTTAAAATCTTATAGCTTTACATGCATAGTCAAGCATGTCTCTACCTTGAGTATTTTCAGCCTCTCGAGCCATGTCCCTCACACCCTCATCAAAGTCCTTGAATACCAATATTGAGAATTTTGGAAGTCCTTTCACTAACTCATTTGACTGCAAAATTTGACAAAATTTTTTGACGAAATATGTATAATTTGATGTATTGTCGGCTGCTTGTGATATTTGATGTGTAATTTTCAAATTTTTAAAATTTTATCCTCGAAATTCGTCAAAATTTCGACGAACCTGGGTTTCGTCAAAATTTCGACGAATAGTTTCGTTGAAATTTCGATGAACAGTTTCATCAAAATTTTGACAAACATGGAAAATCAAAAAAAAATCAAATTATGGCCAACGTAAATAAAAGTGATTTTGTCCATTTATTGTGATAGTGTTTTGCAATACTTGTGAATTTGTTCTACTTGCGAATTTTCTCTACTTGCGAAAGTTTGTGGAGAACTAAGGATGATTTTCTTGGAAAAAATTAGAAAAAATTCAAGAAGATATCACCGGGTTGAGGGTAGTCATTGTCTTTTTCTAGAATTCATTTGTGAAGTCAGATTTGTACTTCCATGTTTGAAAATCATATTTTAAAGCAACATCTCATCAGATTTCATTTTTAGACTTGTGCATTTTGAGAATTTCATTTCCAGATTTTGTTGTGCAAGTTCAATATTATGATTTTAGGAGTCTAATGGTTGGAAATCATAGTAAAATCATAATTTAATAAGTTCTGGAATTAGCATTTTAAAGTGTTTTTTGGGTTCATTAACTTTAGACTATCTTCTCTTTTGTAGGGGTGGTTGCATGCCGATTTTTTTGGGTGCAAAATATCATAATTATTAGATTTTGTTACCTGTCTATGATTAAAAATTATTAGAGTTTGAGTTTGATATTTTTTTTAAGATCTAAATATTCAAGCTTGGTAAAGAAAAATCATGTCAGATAATATTAGTGCATAACAAAATGAACAGACAATTGCTAGAATGTGGGCTAGATTGAAAAGAAAGGGTGATGGGAAATGTTATTGTCCTTGCAATAATTGCAAGGGATTAAAGACGAGAAGACTTTTAATCACAATGGCTGAGAAAAATTATAGGCAGCATGGTCATGTTGAAGGGGGGCATGATTATCATCCATTGGTAAGTTGTTCATTATATGTCTTTATATTGATTGAATTTGTAAATGTTTATATCATTTTAACATTTTTATATATAAAAAATCACTTGATCATGATCATGGTTTATTTGTGTCGATCATTATTATAAAGGTGGGGTGCCCTAGGGCACAAGATATGGATTATCACACCCCGAAGAATGTGGTTTTGCAAGCGGAGGAACATGGAGTTGTGAATATCAAAGATGAAGTTAATGATCCTATGGAAGAAGATGATAATGCGCTAGAAAACACAGTTGAAAATGATGGTACAAATACATTGATCCATGACACATTTAGTGGCGCAGCTGATCATAATGATCGAGATGACTTTGATGATGTTCATGATTTACCTATACTTGAGAAGGCACACAAGCCCCTTTATGAAGGCTTCGAAACAACTCTTCTCTCTGTTGTATTGTTGCTAGTGAACTTGAAGGTTATGAATGGTTTATCAAACATAGCAATGTCATGGATGTTAAGGTATGTCATATATGTCATCTTTTTTCATCTATTTTAATTGTTGTAAGTTCATCATTAGTAAATAAAGGATGAAGTATGTACCATTAATATTATTTATATTAACAAATTATTTTTTGTTGTAGATTGATTGGTGAATTTTTGTTACCATCATAAAATATTTTACCTCACTCATACCGAGATTTATCTGCCATTATGAAAGATATTGGAATGGAGTATCAAGCAATAGATGCATGTCCCAATGATCATATTATATATCATAAACACCATGAATTTGCAACAAAATGCCTAGAATGTCATATCAGTAGATGTCAAATAGATCAACTAAGAAAAAATGTGCCTTGCAAGGTTCTTCGTTACATTCCCATTATTCCACATATGCAACGATTATTTAGGTGCGAAAGCTTAGCGCAATTTATGGATTACCATGCACAAAATAGAAGTGGAGATGATATTCTTTGAATGCCTACGGATGGTTCTACATTTAAGGACATGGAGGAAAAATGGCCACACTTTAAAGAAGAACCTTGTAATCTCAGACTTTCATTGGTAGAGGATGGTGTCAATCCATTTGGAGAGCTGAGATCTATTTACTCGGTGTGACCTGTTTTTGTTATCAACAATAACATTCCTCCATGGATGTCAGGGAGCACATAATGTTGGCAATAATTGTTCCAGGTATTTGTTTACATCAATTTTCTTTAATGTAGTAGCATCTCATTTGTCTTATTTGTTACTGTGATAGGTTGAATGTGAGCGTTAGAAAACAAGCAGCAAGTAAAAGAGTGCAAATAAACACCAAAACAACCTACACATCAAGATTATCCTAAGTTGGAAACAACACAAGATGAAAGCAAAAAAATGGAACTCTATACCTTGCATCGAATCGATCCTTTGGTTGGCCCTTTGATTTTTGATGTGTATGCTCCTTGGATGGCAATATATGCAAACTAGATGAGGATGTGAAGATGGATGAAAATGGATGAAGACATGAAAATGGCTAAGTGTAGATTGAGAAATAAAATTGCAAGAGTTTGGCTAGCAAAATGATCTCTCCCAAAATGAGAGAAAAGAGGGGGTGTTTATAAGAATTTTGAGAATTCCTAAGGGAAATGGATGGCCAAGATTGAGCCACTAAATATCAAGATGTAGGGCTAAGGTGAGTTGAGAACTCACAAGCCCTCACATTTTGACATGTGGCAGGTGAGATAGCCCTAAAAGGTGAAGTGGACATGAGGTGGAAGGAGAAGTACATGACATGGAGGGGGTACAAAGTACCTTGGGATTGGACAAGATCTCCTCATAAAGGAGGTCCTTGTCCCCATGTGGGGGAGAGGAATGTGAGGAATTAAAAATTCCTCAAATATTCTCATGGGGAGATGGGAAAGAATAAAGAATAAGTAGAGGACATGTGGGAAGAAGTGAAGGAATTAAAAATTCCTTTTGGGTGCTTTGGGGGATTAAAAGGTGAATTAAAAATTCACATGGGGAAGTGGAGTGCCTTGTCCAAAAGGAGAAAGCCTTTAATAAGATTGACTTAAGGACACATGCCATAAGTGGGAGGAGGATTAGGTTAGGCTAACCAAGTGATTAAGGTTGTGCAAGTACTCAGTTAGATGGACTAATGACTCATTAGAAGCAAGTGGGAGATTATGGAGGATGTGACCCTAATGATGATTAAGGGTATGCACATGCTAACCCCAATTAATTAGAAGAAGATGAGGTAATTAAGATGGATTAGAGACCAACTTGCAAAAGTTGGAGGATGTGACCATGAGAGAAAAAAGAAGAATTAAAAAATGAATTTTAATTTCAAAAGGGGAATATGACTAATTTAAATAAAATGGTAAATTTATTTAATTTAGAGGAGGAAAAGGGGTAAAGTATTTATTAAATTAAATACTTTAGGACCCTTATATAAGATGCAAGGTATTAATTAAACAAATGGTTTAATTAATATTGACAGAGGGGATGAGCAATTGGATGAATAAGGAGACGCGTTTGATCATATGGAAGTGATCAAAATTGGACGTCTACATTTTTTCCCTCTTCGAAATACTATTAGAATAATAAGGTTTCGAAGAAAAATAGAATGCAGATGACTCTATAGAGGAAGAGATCAGAAAAAGAGATGCCCCAGCATGGGGGAATGCGCGTGAATTGCCCCAAACGGAGGGAATGCGGAGAGGATGCCCCAGTCCAGCGAAGGTAGGCCTAGAGCGACGGGTTAGGAGAGAATGGTAGGGTATGCCCCCTCGAGAAGGGGGACGGGGGAGGAAAAGGGAGCCTCGGTCAACTTCTCGAAAGTATGGAGTGGTACATGTTGGAAAGAGCGCGAAAAAATGAGAAGAATGGCGCTTGAACGGAGTCAATCGGATAAACAATGTGCGAATGGCGGCCCCGGGAAGAAATAGGCTGGATGAATTAGTTGGAGAAATTTTTTGGTTAAAAAAAAGAAAAAGAAAAAAGACCCTAATGTGAAAAAAGAAGGGAAAAGGTGAAAAGGGGATAAAAGGTAATT